>WBMW01001305.1:969468-984913 GCA_013396635.1 Penelope pileata | reverse complement strand
TTTTATTGTTTTGTAACAATATTATTTGCTTCCTGAAGCAATGACCAAATTTGCTAAGGATTCAGTTTTCAATTTTTAGTTGCACAAAACACAGCTTGGAAGATTTGCTTATAGGTTTCCATCAGGCTTCACAATGGCTTGGAACTTACTTTTTAAAGGATGGAACGTGCCAGTGACAATATCACAGAGCAGTTTGTATTGTTAAAATAAAGTCTTTATATTTCAGATGGAGAAGGTGAGATGCAGGTGCTCAAATGTGTTTGTCCAATGACATTTGAGACGTCCAATGATATTGGTGACTTCCATGTGAGACTGGCAATGGGATACAACACATAAGAGAGAATCAGTGTGCTCTGAGGCAGCAAGCAGAGGCTTGATAGGACAGCCCAGACTTCTAAAATGGCATTGGGTGCCTGGTTTTTGGTGCATTAACCGTTCTACAAAGCATGTAACATTAATGTAGTGTTAATCCTTTCCAGTCACCAGATAGCTGGACAAAAGTTTCCTGTTAAATTAGTCAACATTTTTTTCTGTGATGGACATAAGCAGGTTAGTTATGGGCCTGTCCAGATACCTTGTAACAGAAGAGAATGTAATGCTTGCACACTAACTAACAGAAACACAGTGTATCAGGTAAAACAACAGGAAAGAAACATAAGTCACAGAATCACATACAATGTCTAAAGTAACTATTTTTCCTCAGTCCTGAGAAGCTCTGTCTGAGGAAATTTGTCTCTCTACATCAACAATTAGGAGAAAAAGAGTGTTACTCCCACTCCAATTTAGTTATCCAGTTTTTATGGGAAATTTAGTTAGTAAAGCCCACATATCCTATTCCTGTCAGTGGAAAGGTGCTTAAGTGAACCTTTTCTCACTCACTATCTAGAAGGCTTACAATTAGGGTTGAAGTCTCAAGGTGACATAATCTAATATAATTCCTGATGGCCAAGCAACAAAAACATTATTCATTTATTTATTTTTGTGACTATAGCAAGGATTCTCAAATTTGCTCTGGTGTGTTAACTCCTGTATTACCCACTGCATCTTTCACCTCCAATGAAAAAGCAGTTTTGTAAAAGTGCACTCTCCCTCACATGACATTAGGGAGACTGCCTTACATCAGACTTCCACAGCAGAAGAGCAAAATATCATCATCCAGACTCTGCCTCCAGTTATATCAGCTTAGATTTTGAGTCACCAGTGGATATAATGAAATTATACAGCATATGTATTATGATAATTGGCCATAATTGTAGTGCTTAGAGATAATGAGATGAAGAATTACTTGAAATATAGTAATATAATCAATAGACAGTAAGTAGAAAAACAATTAGATAACCTTTTAGGAAAAGTTTTTTTCTGTTTGTTTTAAACGGAATTTATTTAAGGAACTTTGGATTTATGAAATCCTGGCTTAAGAATGTGCTCAGTGTTTTTTAAATAGACACTCTAGGACTCAGAAATACAATAGATTTGAATTGTAACTATGCCTAGATTAAAGGTGTGAGAGAGAGAACTTTGCAAGAAGAAAACAGCAAATATTTCCTTGCCCATTGTCTGCCAAAAAAATCACTTCATAAAATTACCGTTAAAAGAACTGAGAGTATGAGAGCATCTCCAGCATCAGGCCTTGTTTGCTAAGCACTGGTGTTCACAAGCACAACAGACAGCACGAGGCCAGCAGCAGCTCACAAGGCCTTTATGCTGCTCTAGGCCTGGTCAGAGATAAGCCTCTGCATTTTATACTTGCAATGCTGAGGCTCGCTTTGCAGATTGGATATTGCTGGTGCAAACAGGAACGTTCTGCTGGCTCTGGGCCCATCCGCTCTGACTCCTCGCCATGAGCCATTAGCCAGATAAAAGGAAGAGCAGGAAGAAGGAAGACCATAACAAGAAGGGGAGCTGGCCTCCAGCCAGCTCATCCAGACAGCACGTTCTCCATGGCTGCCTTAGGGTGGCTTTATGACCACTTCAGTGCCAGCCGTGAGTACGCACAGACCTTTGGCAAGGCCAAGATTCTACTAGTCTAATCTGCTTTGCTTTGCAAATCTCTCTGCTCAGGCTCTCCATCCAGCAGATATCTATCTCCAGCTTTGCAAGTATGAACATCTTCCAAATTAGCAACCTCAGAGAACAACTTCCCTCAGAATTACAGAACAGAAGCTGCAAAAATGGAGATGAGATTGCTGCTAAAGCCAGGCTGGTATATGAACAAGGTGCCACTCTGTGATCATCATACAGCAGTACATTCACTGATATGTGTATCAGAATGTCTGCACTAAAATTCACTACCTAAAAGCAATATTTTCATAATATTCAATTAATACAAATATTTTGATGATATTTTAAATGCATCTAGATACCGTGGATTGTCAGACTAGCATTTAACTGTCAAGGGCTTCAGCTTCCCTTCTACAAATTTTAGGGAAGTGACAATGTGATGCAACACCATTCTAATGTCAATTCTACAGGTTAAATAACCACAACAATTTTACAGTCCTGAGAAAATCATTTTGGTCTTTGATGAGATATCTGATGAGAATGCACTTGATTCCTAGCACAGTCTTTATTAGCTAGCAATGCTTAATGAAAAGAGTAACTGCTAACAGGATTTGTCCTTCCTCGGGACAGAACCACTTCCCCTGCCAGTGACAGGTTGCATTGCCCAGGCTGTGGGTGCCTGTTCCCCCGCACCATCCTCACATCCATATCATCAGAATTTCCAGTGTCTATTCACACTGCTTTAAGTAATACATTTTTTTCACCTATATTCCATGTCTACTTTTTATTAAAAAAAAACAACTTTTATGAATGAGCACTTCACTTTTTCTTACGTCTTTGTATCGAATATTTCAGATTGCTAAAACAGTTGTTAAAAACCCTTTTTAAACAAAACAGTCCATAAATAGCAAAGTTGATTTGAATGTTAGACCCCGAATTGCAAGACAAGCTTTTAGTTAGCACAGCAGAGCAGGGGAAACTTAGTAGTTCCTGGTATATGCTACCAGTATGTTTCTAAATATGGTTTGATCTACTTCCCAAAGCTACAATGTTATTTTTTCTCATCTTATTTCCTAGTTATTCTTTGTCTGCTAGAGGTTTAGCTGAAAGCGAAAAGCATAAAGTTACAAATAATGTTTTCAGAAGTTAAAACAAACAGCTGAATAGCTAGGTAAACAAGCCTACAGAAAATTTTTGATTCTTCATATTTGTTTTCTTCCTCCCCATAAGGTTACAAGCTCTAATCTTAAAGTTTGCTGATTTTTTATTTCTTAAAAAAAAAAGAAAGAAAAAAAAAAACACACACAAAATAACAGTGTAATCCTTTTACAAATATGTGAACCTCAAATGTGAAGTGTGATCATAACAACTGGTGATAGCCAAGATGAAACATCTGGAAAATTAAATAGTGTGAACTTTGACCAAGCCCCTCAAATTCTGCACATCGCAAAGCAACATAATCTGCCATCATCTACACAACAGTATTAAAGAGAATGGAAACATGGCTCTAATTTTAACTCTACATGACTAGGCTTAACTTCTTAGCATGGCCCTTTTGATCACTGCAAGACTTTGGGCAGCAATACTGTTCTCATGTATTGACTAGCTAGAACTAACCTCCAGATACATGCAACAAAGAAGTTATTTGCCCTTTTGGGATCCAATTCAACAGAATATTTAAGCATACATTATTTCACTTTAAGCAGAGGGGTTAAATTGTTTATTTAAGTTATGGTTCTCGATGCCGTTAAGGACTAAATTGTATTTTCCTAAATTTGCAAGCAATACAACTGCTGAACAAAATAACTCAGTTGGGTGACGGAAATCAAGGCACAAAGAACAAACAGCAGCTGCTTGTTCCAGCAAGTCTGTTTCCTTTTAGCTTACAACCTCTCTTCTTTACAACTGTCTTCTTACATCCATGTTTTCTCCATCACAGTTACTTAATTCCTAAATACACTACACAGCAATATTAATTTCCTGAACATCTCTCCTCCATGAATGGGGCAGACGTGCTTCAGTTCCATACTGACTGTCAGCTTCAATTATTCTGGAGCCAGCTGAATTCTCACTGTGATTGATCACCGGTGCCCTGCTAGTTGGCTTGGGGAGAGCAGGCTTGGTCTTTGAAACAACATATGTCTTACATTCTCATCCCTTTCCTAAGAATCTTCGGTGGTATTTCCCACACTCACCTTCACTTTTCTAAGTTTTCATTGCTTCTCTTAGTTTGAAGAATTGTTGAAGAGCAAATTATTTTTCTTGAGCCTAGTTTTGGGCAGAACAAAGCCTCCAGCACTGCTGTGTTTTGAAGAGTTCATTATATTGAGGTCCTAATGAACAGAATAGGCTTAAATGCCTCCCCTCACCAGAAAAGCCCTGTGAAGCAGGATTTACTACTAGCCTTGGTACAGCAGCATTTTAATGCTAACAGTATTTGAACTGAAGGAGGATTTAATTCTGGTGGCTGAGATTACATTTGTGCATCACCACCAGTACCTAGAGTAGGACACCTCTAGGGAATTGAAAACAGGTGACTCATATTTGCATCACTGTGTTCAGATCAATGACACAATTCCTGCTCCTCAAAACTGTTAGCATCCATCCTGTTCACATTCTCAAAAATTTTAATAGGCAGTCAAAAAAAACCCAACAAAACCAAACCAAACAAAATCCAAAATAAAAGTTTGGGTTCTCAGGCAGAAATGCCTTGCATCTAACTGGCAGCACACTGGAGCTGTGAGAGCTTCAATCCCCCTATGAGCATCATGTCTGTTTGGTATCCAAAAGAGTCAAGAACAGTCCAGGGCTCATTACCATATTTTATTCTTTTCATAACCTAATGAACATAACATGAGCTTGCTTTCTCTCCTCCCTGCCCCCATAAAATGCTTCCTAGAGTACTTGGTTGGGTATTTATGCTTTTGTGTCCCAGGTGTTGAGTGCTGCCATGTGAGTTTTGTTTCAAAATTCAGAGAGAGACTCCAATAATCTGTACTAAAAAAGTAACTGAATTAGATATTTCCTCAGAAATACACATTCCAGCAATAGTTTTTTCATCGCTTGCAGTCTGCACATGAACAAGTTTGTTCAGTTAGCTTCTGGCTATGATCCAGTGAGATGATTAAATGCTTGAATGAACTCAGAAAAATATTTTTACAGTGCGAAGAACTTGTGCTTAATCACTTGGGGGAAAAATATTCCGTTTTGATTCTCAGCTACAGTACTTATCTTAAATTGCTTAGCCACGTGAAACTGTAATTTCACCAGCTAGCCAGATATCCTTTTGAAATTTCACTTGCAACATGCTTTGACTCACCAGCTTTGACCCTGATGTAAGGTCACCTGCACAGCTGTTTAAATAAAAATATACACCATGATAACTCACAATGTGCTCCAGTCATGCAGAAATGTGAGTGAGCAGCTTATTGATTGTAGTGTCTGACAATGCCCGCTGGTAATTAGGAAATCTATAGCCCCGGATTCCTTCTCTTTTCTCCAGCATCCTCCTTTCCCCAAATGCCAAAAATATTTCTGTATTCAAATAATGTTGATGTTGGATTCCCATTCCACTTTTGAAACTCAAATATTTCTCTAATACTTACACAGTTTTGTGCGTTCTGCTTTCATCCCAAGCTCTAGCTGGTGGTTGTGGAGGGAACTTATTAAGCACAAATGAAATAATATTCAAAAGAAACATTAAAATGGCAAGGCTGTGGCAGAATTTGGTTGATATTTTTAAGAAGGAAATATCAAATGAAGTGGAAAAATTACTTATTACTGCTTGAAAGACATTTACAGATTCAGTCTTACAGACATAGCTTTGTGAAAAAACTTCAATGCTACTGTAAGGTTTATTACAGCTGCTATCTGAAACAGCACTAGAAAAGTGATTGAAATTATTCACTTACAGTAATTTATTTGCACTAGAGAAAGAAAGGCTCTACAGAGTCTTTGCTAAATGGACAAGATGCACAAAGGTGTTGGACATGCAGTTATTCTCCAACAGAGAATAGGGGTGGGAGGGATGGGCAGCACAGGTAGAGGAGTAGAAGATGGCATGAGCAGCAAAGGGCATTGATATTATTCCAGAAGCAAGTTCTAACAGAAGATATTTTTTAATTCTGAATTTAATAACTGAGTTCTTTTGAATACAGCAACTTTAAGATGGTCATGACTTAGAGACCCGATTTGGAGGGCAACGGCACATAGAGAAAGAGACACAAAGAAGCAAAAAAACCTCCAGTAACAAAAATCAAGAAAAAAACAACACACAGGCTTATAGTGAAATTAAAGGTAAGTAAGTCATTGGGACTTGCACCTCTGGTGACACAGAGGAAATAGGAAAAATTAGACAGAAGGCAAACTTGACATGGGGTTTACTTCATTTCATGAGAAAAGCTTTTTAAATTTATTATTATTTTCCTTAGTAGTGGCATTCATATGATCACCACTGATTGCAATTTGCATAAGCCCCGAATATTCAGCTGACAACACTGCTCATACTATTGATCCCTCATCATTTCATCCAGCTGATAACATAGCCACAGTGCAATATCTCCTCCCTTTCTGACAGGTTATGAAGCAGCAGGGAGGTCTGAATGCTACCAAACACGCTATTTTTTTCCTCCCACCCCCTCTCCTTTTTTTTTTTTTTTTTTTCTTTTTGAACTTTAGCACCATTATAGCTCATCAGTGTTTCTCTGTCAGCTCCTCTCTAGGTCCTACCGCTTCATGACAGTGAGAATGCTACAGGGCTTGAAAACATCTGAATTTTTTTGTGAAAGCTGCTGAAGAGGGAAACAGAGCATGCAGACAAACCAATGGAAGAAATCAAATATTTAAATAACACATGTAAAAGACTCCTGGCTTCTTACATGGCATCTCAGAAAAGAGTCAATTATGGCACATAGAAAGAATCTAATAATAACCAAAGTAGGCCAAATGCAAACAGTCATCCTGGCAAAAAATGTAAAAGAAGCTGTACAAATAGCAGTGAAGGAAGGCAAATATACGCACTCGGAGCATGCATACCCTAGAGCACACTTACTAAATCGCATTATGAGAATATGATCTACCGAGTTTGGGGAATACTGGATTCAGATACAATTAAATTCCATCTGAAAAGCTTGCCAAACCTGAGCCACTGTGCACTCCAAAGCTGCCACAAACTCAGAAAAAAATCATGGAAAGTACTTTTGTAATTGCCTGATTCTTTATATTGTCTGAAAGAGAAAAAATGTGCAACATTGCATTGTCACCACTGAGCTTAAAATGCAGAGTCAGCAGCTAAAAGCACCAGGAAAGATAGTCAGAAATGGATAATGCTACAGGAAGCAAAAATAAAAAGAGAGGATCTAAGTTTGAGAAAGTTTTCCAAAATACATTTTACTTCATTTCAGCCTCCAGTAGATAGTTTCTGCATGCACATTACAGCACTCACAAAATAGCAATGCATTGGTATACATGCACTACATAAGAACCCTTAGTGAGGCACATTCTAGGAGTTATTCACCGAATTTTGAAAAATAGGTATGTCAAAATGAGTTTTAGTGTAAGCTTTTAAAAAATATACATATACAAAACAGTATTCTCAGAAAGACTTTAGTTCTAGTACAACAGGTTAAAAAGTTCATTATGTGAAGAATTACTCACTAGGCTACAGTCTTTTAAGCACTTTATAAATTACCACATTTGTATAAGATAACATACATTTGCTTTCATGAAAGAGGTCAACGTATTCTGCTTCAAGCAATGTATTTGCACTACCCTTGGCTTTTGCGATAAAAAGCCTTCGGTGATCCTGGGAATTGCTTTCCATGGGCTCAGTGCTTTTCAGTGCCCTACCCCTGGGACAGCAGCTGCTCACACTGGGGCCGCTGGTCACTGCCGTGCTGGTCCCTGGTCCAGGTCTCACAGGCAGCAGTTGCTCAGCCCCTCACCCTGGGATGCTCTGTGCTGGCGGGCGTCGTTTCCCAGAGCTCTGCGTTCATGCACTGCAGCTCTGTGATTTAACACTTAGGATGCACATGTTGCCCTTTGTAATGGTGTCCATGCTTTTCTCAAAAATAAAGTGATCTGAAATATTACTGTGGGGCCAGTGTGGTAAATGAGATCAGTTCAGTGACATAATTTATGACGTGAGACTACACACAGCACTTCCGAAGCACAGCGAAATGTGATGCCATTTTGGGAGCAGAAAAGGGATGGGAGAATTCAAAGTGGGAGAAAGAGGATATAGTGCTATAGCTGCTCTCCACACAAGACAGACAAAACTAGGATAATGTTGTTCTGTTTCCTTCTTTGCACTCATCCTCAGAGCCCACAGAGCAATTCACAATGCTTCTCTTCCAAAACATTTTTTTTAAACCAAGCAGTCTCTTTACTTGCCCCAGATTTACTTCCTTTGATCCTCGCAGCAGCACTGCCGTAGCTAACCTGCACAGTCCTGCTGCTAAGCACCCCTACGCTTCCCTTCTCCTTATTTCCATACAGTTGACAGAATTAGCTTGTCCTTTCAGACATTGTTTGCATTAAAAATAAAAATACATTTGTCCGCTGCTTTCATGAATGTATGAGTTACTCTTTCCTGCAAAGTGATGGAAACATTCAGCTCCCTCCGTTTCTGACAACCAGTGCTTTTCCACAATGACCAAGACGACAAGGTGTAATTACCCTAGATTAGAGGACAGCTGTTCACCACAGCCATTTACTACAAACGGAGGTACAGAATGCTACAACAACCTGATAATAACCAGAGCACGCAAACTGTCTTGTAGAGACCTCAAACTGCACCATATTCTAATCCCAGGAATAAATTCACTTTTTTTTTTTTGTAAATACAGTTTGATAATACTCAATATCTCACTTTTATGTAGTAACACAAACCTTGTAATAGCTTATATAAGTCCTAATCTGATTGCTGTAAACATTTCAAAATACAGCATACCACAGCCCTTCTCCCTGCCTCCCCCAGCTTCTCATGCTTACATGTGTCTGGTGCTTTCCAACATGTGGAAATGTTCTCCTTCAAACTCACTTCTCCCAGCATTCAGTGAAAGCCAGATGTTTTGGTGCTCCTCTACATTTAATTGGTTGTCATTTAACAGTTTAACATGGAATAGTTAACACATGACGACAAATGCAGAGCTACCCCCTTTGCAGTCATTTCCTTCAAGCCACAAATGCCTGTGCCTCACCCTGGTGCACCCTTAGCATAAGCAATGACTGGAAACAAGTATTTGTTTCCTGAAATGAATTGTGAGGGAAGGTGCGAGTCTGCATTCACTGCCACATTAATTAGACCATACTAATTAGAAATTAACTCCATTTAAAAAAAAAAAAAAGAGAAAAAAATAAGTATAAGCAAAACCTGGTCTGTGTGTGTTTAAGAAACCAGTTAACTTCTGCATTTTATCAGGCAGAGGAGAGCAAAGTGTCACCTGGAGAACAACCTGGGACAGAGCAGATAGGCACGCCAGGGGCAGCAGACGCTGAGTTGCCCCTTCCAAGGGTGAACACTGCCTGTTTTCCTGTCTTAGCACCCCCCAGGTGAGGGAAGGTTGGCCCTTGCAGAAGTGGCAGCTTCTGAAGCAAGACTTCCAGAGAGAAGAGTGTATATGAAGCTGAGATCAGTGTTTGGGTCTGCATCAAGCCAGCCTGAGCCGCCCCTGTCCCCTCCTTACCCCACTCCCATCTTCTCTCCAGTGCTGAACCACTGCTGGGGTGGCTGCATGGCAAAGGAAACCAGGGCACTGATCCCAGTTAGGAAAATTGCTTATAAACTACAAATCCTACAGCTACCCTTGTAAATGCAGAAATCACGTGGAGAGAGTAAAGCACAATACATTGTTTATTCCTAAAGATAGATCTTGCAAAACCTTACCTGGAGGGGAGATTGAGGCCATCCTGTGGCCCTGCAGACCCACAGACGAGGGGTCCCGGTGAGGTGCCTGCTGCATGCAGCCCGAGCGCAGTCACAGCGAGGAGGGAAGAGCTGTGCTTCAGCATCCCCTGTCCCTGCCTGCTCCAGCTGAGCTGCAGCGACAGAGCACTGAGCTGTCTGTCAACAGAAAGAGGGATTTTTTTTCCTGTTGTGTAAGGAAGCAGTCAGACTTGGCTGTTCTCACAATTTGTCTCCAGCACAGCTCACTAAGAGATATAAAGATAGGAGCTAGCACATCTTTCTTATCAAATTTTCAGTCATTTCTCATAGGTGCTGCAGACTCCATTGAGGCTGTCTTTTCTGAATTCACTACAGTGGTCTGTAAGTCTTTTGCAGAGCCCAGGCCACCTTATGTAGCCAATCTCATATATTTGCTACATAAATCTTTTAACTGGTAATAGATGATGCTGCCCTAACACACAATTATACCTGTCCAGATGATCCTTTGGTCCCTAATGGCACAGAATAGCTGGATGCTATGGCAGTGTTGCCTGAATAACTCTTTCTATAGAAGCTGTATTTTAACTGAGATTTGTTTCAATTTACATTATCAATTATGGTCTCTCTTTGGCCTTTACACCAAATTCCATTTAATGTCAAAGAGGAGTAATCCCATGTGAAATGAATGGAAAATGTATCCCTTAAATCTTATACATGTACACAAGAGATTCTTATTAACTATGGCTTCACTTAACTTTTATACTAGAACATTAACTATAATTTGCAGAATAAGGGGTTTGCATGTTTCCTGCCATAGAAGAAAATGGGGCACTGCTGCTCATGCTTGTGCAGCCTTGCTGAGCTCAGAAATGATGCTGGAGGCTGTGTAGGAAATGATGCACAGAGTTCTCAAACAGCACTAAAAACACCCTGAAAGCATCTCAAACCCACACATGAGATTGAACTACCCACTGGTGTTTACTTGCTATGAAAGCTGAAAGCTGACAGCACATAGTCTAAACCAACGCTCCACTTAGGTAATGAACAGGTTAATCAGAACATGAAGTGAAGATTTCTTTGTGAAAGAAAGCATAAAAACATTAAAGGAGAAGGATAACACTGAAAGGCAAAAATCAGTGAAATAATGCTGATTTATACCAGGGAGAAACAAACCCAAAACCTGCCACAGCCCTTGCTTGACATGTTCTCTTATTTATGTTTGGCCTTCACACAAAATCTGTGCGCCCCTCAAGAGTGCTTCCGGTATCAAGTAATGACCTGTCATGTCACATAGGCGAATGGACGGTATTTCAGCATTTAAGCGTCCCATGCTATATGGTGCCCCATGCTTGCCCCTTTCTGAGAAGCTGCTGTTTTGATGGAGCTGCCAGCAATCAACACCATGCTGTTTGTTTCCCTTCAGCAGCACAGAGCCTATCTAATCACCAACATGTCATTTTAGAGGGAAGTAGACTGTGAATTGTCAAAATAAAATTTAGAGCTTTGAGCTAGAGGTTCCAGTTTACAGGGAAAGACCAAAGAAGCAGTGAACACATGCAAAAATTAATCTTCTTCTGGACCATGCCAAACAAGGCTGCTTTTAAAGGATAGTTTATTGTCAATAAATGTTCTACACTGACCTAGCTAAAAGGAGTCTCCTTTGGCAGTCTAGGAGGATGTCTGGGGCTATGGAGCTCAAATCATCGTTTTTAGGGACAGAGGAGGAATCACCCCTCTTCTTTTTACTTGCTGAGAAGGAGCTACGTTCCCATTTTATAAAAAACTGAAATTCAGGGTTAGATGAAGCAGGAATCTTGATTCCTCTATTCTCCACAAGCTGTGGCATTTCAAATCAGCATTTTCTTTTAACGGGAAGAAGGACAGGTTTTTCTGGGTCAGAGACATAACTCAACGCCTCTTGCCCAGTCTGTGCCACGATGTGGCCCCATGCAAACTGATGAGCAACTGTTCCTCAACTGTTTTTCCCACATATAACATGGGCTTAAACATCTCAGGGTTGTTTATAGGTAACGCTTGTGAAGTACTTCAGAAAGAAAAAGCAGTAGCACAGGGATCCCATGGCAGGGAGAAAACGTCATGCCCCTCTAATAGCAGTTATATTTAGTAGCAAGATATCAAGAATTGTGGTAGATCGATGACAGTCAAACCTGCTCACACATCTTTGAACCTGTATTTCTAGTGTAAATCAGTTGTTAATACGTTTATTTTTTTCTTCCATAAGTAGGAAGCAGTTATAATTATCCCTATGCCATAAGGTATAAGTGGGGGTAAAATACAGTTTGAGGAAGATTGTGCTGGTTCCTAGAAACAAAGTCCTTTAAAAAAGAAAACAACACCCATACTAGTGTTGCTATTAGAAGCTTTAGCTTTTCAGCAAGTAGATTGGAGCGTTTCATGAAATCCAGTCCTTAGAGGAAGGATTCACAGCTCATTTCAATTTTGTTAGATTCAATATGAACAAGCTCTGACTCAGTCAAGGACTGCTGCAAGTAGAGAAAAAATGAAGATGTTGAAAGAGATGCATTAGATTTGTTATCTGAACAGTCGGTATTTCATAACCACAGCTGGAGTGAAAAAGCAGAAACAAAACCACAGAAAACACATGGAAAAGGACTTGGGAAAAGAAGCATCAGGGAAACAATGCAGAAATATGAAGCGATTCCTGTGCTGCAGATGTGGCTCTACTCAGCACCAGTGAGGTGTCATTTCCAGAGCAAGTAGCCCATCTCCATCACACGGTCAGTCTGATAGGAAGAAGCAGTAGATCTGCATGTGTCAGAGAGAGCTTAACATTATCTACACCCATGGGAAAAGTCTGAAGATGGAAAGAGTGGGAGGGGTATCACCACATGAAAATGGCAACCATTAGTAACAGGAAAAAGAAAGCTTCAAGATATCTCCCCACCCATAAATTTCAGTTATGAAACTGAGCTTTCGGTAATGTCAAGAACACTCTTCAAGGTTACACAAATCATGCTTCTCAAAACAAGGAGAAAAAGTATTGGTGGGGATTCCCAAATGAATTGTGGGCCAATTAGATTAAATTGAAGAGCAGCATGATTAATGACACAGCAGAAATGGATACTGGAGGAGAGAATCTGTCAGAAACAAAAGGATTCCCAGAGAAAAGTGCCAATCACATCATCTCAAGAAGTCACAAGTGAGCGCTCAGAACACTAAAACAGACAGAATTTGGTTGAGAAAATTGAGTGTGTGATTTACAGTTGGCTTTGCCACTGGTCTTCCTGAAGACATCAGGCCCATGTCTGTGCCATAGAAGCGCACATGCATGCACACAAGCTAATCTGCAAACCCATCATGTTAATGTCTGAGACTGAACAAACTCACTCCTAATGCCCTTCACACTTGCCTACAAAAAAGCAGACTCGGAAAAGTTGCAGTCCCCATGGGTCTCTTTGGACCATGGTAAGCTTGTGTTAAAAGTAGTGCAAGGGGTTAAGTCGATCACATTTGCTCAAGTTTTCAGTTAAATTCAATGGAGTTTCATTTTAGGTCTAGTTCGATGAAGACATGATGGAGGAAAATAATGCAGCAGAGTCTATGCTGCCTTTACTCCTGGCCTGTGGGCTGTGCGAGAACCCACTGATGTTTGGAGCTCTGGTAAGGATGTCTGGAAGTCTTTATTTCTGTATGTACTTTGTTCTGAAAAGGTTTTTTTTTTTTTGCTCATCTCAAGTATATTCAAGGACCACATCTACATGAAATGCTAGTTGTTGACATGATACTATTACATTTTGTATCCTCGTACATTTTGTCAAAAAAGATGCAAGGAGAGAAGTCTAGCAGAAAAGATGCATTCTTTAGCATAGATATAAGAATGTATATTTAGTATTTAAGAATTAAGAGCAGGAACTGATGGCGTACAAAGAGCGAAATGCCTTCCAGAAAAGCCACTCCTGCAAGGCTGCAGGTAAAATAAGCCTCTGAGAACCAAAGCTTAACCATGCAGTGAGTCTAAAGAGCCTGGTTCTCTCCTGGCTGGATACGAGCATCATCCACTGAAATCAATGCTGTTACATGCATCTTGCAGGGCAAGAGTTGGTCTGTTTGTATGAGATTCGAGAATACTTGCAAAAAATACTAACAACATATGAGAGCTCTCTGTTATGCTCTAAAGGCTAGGCTGTCTGCCAAGAGAACATCACATTAAACAGACACATCAATAATTCCCATCATCTATCCATCAAAAAAAAGAGATTTACCTTAAAATGCGTCATATGTAGATTTTACCATACTGAAAAGGGTAACACTTGTAGGTCTCTGAACTATCATAATATAATAGGATCGGATCCCCATAGTATTGCTCAGACACAGCCACTGCCTCAAGGAATTGATATTAATTCAGTGAATTCCATTTCTTCTTTGATAGGAGTGGGCTATTTAGCCATAAACTGGCTAACCTCTACGGCTATAACTGATCAAATGAGGTGTGCCCATACATAATGTTTAACCAGAAAGTTCAACTAAAGAAATAAAATTTCAACATCCAATAAAAGCTGTTGGAGAAGTGGCAGCTATGGTCTTGGAACAAGAGCTATTTCTAGCACTAGATGCAAGACAAGCATTTTTAGAGTGCAAAATTAAGTAAGTCGAATTCCAAGCTAATGATTTCCACGTAGTGTTTAGAATAAATTTAAAACTGAATGCTGTTGAACATGCTATTTGAATGCCATTTACTCTTTCACCACTAAATATTTCACAGAGTCACAGAACCATAGGGGTTGGAAGGGACCTCTGAGGATCACCATGTCCAACCCCCCTGCTAAATCATGCTCCCTATTAGGTCACACAAGTAGGCATCCAGACGGGTTTTGAATATCTCCACAGATGAAGACTCCCCAACCTCTCTCGGCAACTTGTTCCAGTGCTCTGTAACTCTCAAATATTTTTTTCCTCATGTTCACATAGAACTTTTCCTCATGTTCACATAGAACTTCCTGTGTTCCATTTTGTGCCCATTGCCCCTTGTTCTGCTGCCATGCGCCTTTGAAAAGAACCTGGCCCCATCCACTTGACTCTTGCTCTTAGATATTTAAAAAGTGATGAGATCTCCTTTTAGTCTTCTCTTCCCCAGGCTGAACAGTCCCAGGTCTCTCAGTCTTTCTTCATAATGGAAATGCTTCAGGCCTCTAATCATCTTTGTAGTCCCTCCGCTGGACTCTCTCTAGCAGTTCTCTGTCTTGAAGCAAGGAGCCACTAGACACAGTACTCCAGATGCAGCCTCACCAGGGCAGAGTAGAGGGGGAAGATAATCTCCCTCAATGTGATGGCCACCCTCTTTTTAATGTACCCCAAGATACCATTGGCCTTCTTGGCCACCAGGGCACACTGCTGGCTAATGGCCAACATGTCCACCAGGATCCTTCCCCTCAGAGATCCTTTCCATTAGGTCAGCCCCTATCCTGTACTGATGCATGTGGGTTATTCCTCCCCAGGTGAAGGACTCTACACTTCCCCGTGTTGAATTTCATGAGGTTCCTCTCCACTCAACTCTCCAGCCTGTCCAGGTCTCACTGA
>WBMW01001305.1:932342-968580 GCA_013396635.1 Penelope pileata | reverse complement strand
GCTATTTAGCCATAAACTGGCTAACCTCTACGGCTATAACTGATCAAATGAGGTGTGCCCATACATAATGTTTAACCAGAAAGTTCAACTAAAGAAATAAGATTTCAACATCCAATAAAAGCTGTTGGAGAAGTGGCAGCTATGGTCTTGGAACAAGAGCTATTTCTAGCATTAGATGCAAGACAAGCATTTTTAGAGTGCAAAATTAAGTAAGTCGAATTCCAAGCTAATGATTTCCACGTAGTGTTTAGAATAAATTTAAAACTGAATGCTGTTGAACATGCTATTTGAATGCCATTTACTCTTTCACCACTAAATATTTCACAGAGTCACAGAATCATAGGGGTTGGAAGGGACCTCTGAGGATCACCATGTCCAACTCCCCTGCTAAATCATGCTCCCTATTAGGTCACACAAGTAGGCATCCAGACGGGTTTTGAATATCTCCACAGATGAAGACTCCCCAACCTCTCTCGGCAGCTTGTTCCAGTGCTCTGTAACTCTCAAATTAAATATTTTTTTCCTCATGTTCACATAGAACTTCCTGTGTTCCATTTTGTGCCCATTGCCCCTTGTTCTGCTGCCATGCGCCTTTGAAAAGAACCTGGCCCCATCCACTTGACTCTTGCTCTTAGATATTTAAAAAGTGATGAGATCTCCTTTTAGTCTTCTCTTCCCCAGGCTGAACAGTCCCAGGTCTCTCAGTCTTTCTTCATAATGGAAACGCTTCAGGCCTCTAATCATCTTTGTAGTCCCTCTGCTGGACTCTCTCTAGCAGTTCTCTGTCTTGAAGCAAGGAGCCACTAGACACAGTACTCCAGATGCAGCCTCACCAGGGCAGAGTAGAGGGGGAAGATAATCTCCCTCAATGTGATGGCCACCCTCTTTTTAATGTACCCCAAGATACCATTGGCCTTCTTGGCCACCAGGGCACACTGCTGGCTAATGGCCAACATGTCCACCAGGATCCTTCCCCTCAGAGATCCTTTCCATTAGGTCAGCCCCTATCCTGTACTGATGCATGTGGGTTATTCCTCCCCAGGTGAAGGACTCTACACTTCCCCGTGTTGAATTTCATGAGGTTCCTCTCCACTCAACTCTCCAGCCTGTCCAGGTCTCACTGAGAGGCAGCACAGCCTTCTAGTGTGTCAGCCACTCCTCCCAGCTTTGTATCCTCAGCAAACTTGCTGAGGGCACATACTATTCCTCCATTCAGGACATTTATGGAGATGTTGAACAAGACTGGAAAAGGTCTTGCATAGCTATCTCAACTGAGAAACAGGGCAGCAATGTTCTGTGTAGTATTTTGACCCCTAGGATGTCATTTTGATTAGCATCTTGTTTTCAGATGATCCTAGTTCTGTTTCTGTCTCTGAAAAAGCAAAAAAACCCATCTTGCCTACTGTTGCAAAATATTTTGTTCATTACAGAAACAAAAGCGTTCTAGTTTGCAGTGCTGATGTTTTCCTAGCAGTAGAGTTTAAAGAGTTGAAAAAGAAACTCCTCCCTCCCAACCTGCACCTCCTCCAGAAAAAGAAAACAAAGACAACAAAAAATGCACTGAAATGTCTAAACATTTTTATCACTAAACACTGACTTAGATTATCTGGAAAATGGCAACATGTAAAGATAAAGTTATTTATCTTCCTGAGAGTGAAGATCTGTCTGGATATCCCATTTCTGAGAAGAAAGACTAATTAAAGAGTTTATTTCTAGGTAGCCCATCTGGCTCAGTTACTGAATTTGACCTAGCTCCAGATATTGCCAGGTCAAATTCCAGTCTTGCAAGAGAAAACAGACTGATCTAGATTTGCAGACAGCCTGGTTTACATTTGAGCTGACCATTTTTGCTGGTAGCAATGATTTGCCACAGTGCTGATGTTTTAATGGAAGGACATTGCTCATTGGAGTGTGCATGGATGAGTTCGGATGCAGTAGTGGACTTGTCTGCAAGTCGCATGTGCAACAGCTCCAACCCTGCCAGGAGCTGGGGTCCTCAAGCAGCAGAGCTACTCTGCATATTGAAGACACACTGTGCTATGCATGTTCATCATATGACTTTTACCCCTGTGAGAAACAAAATGAAGATTCCTGGTAGTTTAATCGAAGTGAAAATGGTTAAAAAAATTATACATACCTCATGGGAGTAGAACTTAGAGATAAAGAGAAGATGAGAAGGGAAGATGAGAGGCTTAGAAGTTGGACATGTAGAGATGGGCAGGACAAAACAGCTGGATGTGTCAGCACCACGGGTTTGCATCTGCCATCTGTTCCTACTTTTGCAGTCCCACTGAGCAATTAGGAATTGTCCCTCAGGTTAATTATACACTCAAGCCTCATGGCCAAGCCTCAAAACAGCCCCAAATCCCTACACAGTACTTGAGTAACAAAGGCTGCAGCCACTCAATGAGCAAAAGCAAAAGGGAAGAGACAGAGCAAGTCATATTTACAGAAAGGAGAATTTTTGAAAGCATCTCCCATCCCACCCACTGTGAGGTGCTGCTTGTTTTATGTCCCGGAGGAAGCAATGCAGTTACTAGAGCCAGGAAGTGCTTTTTCTCTGGGATGTTCTGAATTCATTACATGCTGCTAAAGACATATTTGTCCTTGGAAGGTTTAAAAGCAAAGCTTTTCAGAAAATGTTTCTGTGAGGCTCACTGAGGTAATGAGTGATGTGAAAGAGCTGAATATTAGATTCTAAGCACTACAGTATGATTGAAATTTCATGTTACCTAGAGGATAAAATAAAATTCACTACCTTGTTTTGAAACAATTTAAGCAAAAAAAATGATTTCCTGATTTTATCAGTGCTGCCGGAGATTTATTTGAAGCATACAGTAGAGGATCGTTTCCTAAAAATCACATGCTCTTTGGATTGTTTAAATGTTTACCATGCAGAAAATAAAATAGGATTTTGCAATAAACTGCTTCTTCCTTGACTCTACCCTGGCAAGTCTCAACACAGCGACATAGGCGAATTATTTTTTATTTAAGCAATGGCCAAAGTTTCACTTGCTGCCCTCCCACAGAAGGCTTTGCTATCATCTACACAGCTTGTGAGACTGATGGTGGTACTAGAGCAGGCAACAGTTGTCTGTCAGGAGGACACGGGCTTGAAAAAATGAGATGAGAAAGGCTAGGGAGACAGAGAAGGGTTTTCTCCTTTCCTACTCTTGGCAAAGGGCTAAGCCAAACCTTGTTTTTCTGGGCTAATCAAGATGCAGAGGTAAGAAAAAGCATTGTCGACAAAAATCACCAGCCAATACACAACATTTCTATCAGTTTCAGAGCAGATAGGAGATGTTTTTAGTTGTCCTATCTTACAGCAACGTCTCCCTTTCAAAGACTTAAACAAGACCAAGGCATTCGTCTGTGCTGCCGCATAGGAAACCCACACTTGAGCACATTGACATACAAGGGCAACTTACAGCATTTGTTGTGCAATGCAGATCTCTGGGTGAAGGACAATGATTCCTTCTGGAGAACACATCATGCTTTTATTTCAGAGTGTTCAATTCAGTGCAGATGGATCATAGTGGAGTCCTGATGCCATCTCTAACCTGGGCATACTGCCACGCCACAAGTTCATTCCAGCAATGTACTGAGATAGCTTTGCTCCTCTTAGTCTCAAGTCTCCTTGGATACAGCCCAAGTACAGGCTTTCCCTACTTTCTGACAGTTCTTGGCTAGCTCATTCTGGACTCTGCAGTTCGTTTTGGGATCTCCCACACTTCTGACATTGCTCTGCTTTGATTCAGGTCTGTCTAAACCATGTGAAAAGAACAAGGAATCCAGGCGCTTCTTCAAGTCTGGTGTCTGATCTCCAGGTGGTGAGCATTTAACAGCACAAACACTGCACTTTATTTTTTCAGAGCTGCTTAGATGCCCTCTAAGCAGGAAGACCAATGCATCATTGCACTCTCTTCCTTTGCCTCCCACTGGCAATGGTGCAGGGAGGGCTCTGCTGAGCCACTGGTTGTCACATGCAGCTCGTCATGAGTAGATCTGGGGCAGAACTCCACCACAGAAGCAATCAGAGGAAAACCCAGATAACATCTGCTAAACACGCAATGTTGCCTCCAAAGGAGTAGGTCTTCACTCCCTAACTGCAGACAGAGACATGTTGTGCTACACAGACAGGCCAGAAGCTGTGTAAATTCAAATGATTGTTTCTGGTGCTTTTAGTTGCTAGCTAACAGTTCTAAATATTTGCCTGCTGTTGGTAATTATCCAGGTTTGTGAATTACTCAGAAAATATTCAATTAGCAAGAAATTAATTGTGTTTTTAATTGCCCGCTCTTCTGTGATGAAATATAGTGTAAGTATAGCTCAGATGAATATAAATGCAGAAGATTATGCATGCAGAGTTGGAAGCCTTCCCTGAAAAGCTTTTTTTCAAGTCCTGACTGTAGCTAGCAAAATAAAATGATAGACAATTATGGGAACTGAGGAGAAGACAACTGCATTTCTAAATTCACACACAGGGCTGGACTGGAACTCAAGATGTGCTCCAGCTATAAGCTGTCCAGTCCCTCAGCACCCATTTTCAGCCTTTCTTCAGCACCTCCTGTCAGCCAGGTCTTTGAAGGCCCTCAGCCAGCTGATAGAAAGCCCCTGGAATGAGATGAAGGGTAAGCAGAGGCCATCTGAAGGCAGTGCTCAGTACTCTCAGGACACTGGGCATTAGGTAGAGATCAGCTTGCTGTGGGACAAAACTGTTCCACCTCCTCAGCATGCCAGAAGCTCCAGTTCTCAACCTTTGGTGCAGAGGGTACCTCCTCTCATGTTTTATGGACATGTGAAATGGAGTTGATTGAAGAGATGGATGCATTTGGCTGAAGGGCTATGAAGCTCATGCTGCTTTCAGTAAGGTTTTGTCACTCCTAAATTTTGCACTGAACCAAATGTGCTTTAAAAATAACATTCTGTACTTTGCTACTGGGAGCAGCAAAACACAAACAGAGCAGAGAGCGTGCTGGCAACCTCTGCCACGTGCACAGGTTGAAGGGCCAGCTCTGCAACACAGGTTGGGCCAGTAAAGCTCTCAGTGCTGCACCCTGCATTTTGTGATGGCAATATCATTTGTGTTTCATCAAACCCTGGCCGTTCAATACCTGTAGCATTGATAGGTGCAGCTAGTAAATGCATGCACAATACGTTCCAGAACAAAGCAGAGTAAAACAACATTCCTATCATGGGCAGTCCCACATGAGGTTTGAAGAAGCAGTCGATTAGCCCATGAGTACAGACTTAAGGCTGCCAGACTAGTTAAATATAATGAAGGTAGCTCCATGCTCTTATGTCAGAAATCAGTGATGCATTGTCACCTATTGCAAGATAAACTGAGAGCTCCCAACTAACGTCCTGACAGGTAAAATGCCTTTGATTTTGCCTTTAATTCAGCAAGCTCACAGTGTTACTGGGTTCTCTGTATTAATAATGAATACATGCTGAAACTGGTGTCAGCAGCAGGTTTGAGTTCTAGTTTGGTAACAGCACAGCTGGAGAAGGCAGGACTCCACCAAGCAGAGCCAAGAAATGCAACAACTCCCTAACAGCATGCGGAAGCAAAACAGTGGTAACATGGTTGTTAATTAGATTTATAAACTCCTTTCTTATTTTCGGCACTAGTTGTTCAGTCCAAGAAATCCACTCAGAGTGAAGTGAATTGGATCAAACAGATTTGTACCAATGTACGACAGCACAATTTGGCCCTTTTTTTCTTAATGAAAATTTGAACAGCAAAGCCTCTGAATTGATTTTCCAAGAGGAAAGCTTAAGAGCTGTATTTGAAGACTGTTGAAAGCATACAGTGGCCTTTTGTATAAAAAGGAATACATTTGAATCTACATTTAACAAATCACTGATATTAGTTTCATTGAATTCAGTTTCTTGGCCACAGTGAAATTTATTTAATCCTCATCTCTTATCTCAGTTGCAGAGCAATTCTGTATTTACAGTACAGTATTTCATCTGAAGGATCATTAACTCCATTAATAGCAACAACCTGGAGGTTTTCTAATTTATGATTTCTCCATTGGCCATTATTTTCTCAATGCCATGAATGATTATGAATCTGAGTGGTGCCAAACCACTGTAGCCTTCCTTGACTTTAGCAAGAGTTGCAGCTGGTCTGCAAGTTATGGCCTTTTAGTCTGACATTTGCATCAGAGTGGCGAAGCTCTGAGGTGAGGGGTGGTCACGTGGCATTGTCATGATTTTGAATTTAGGAGAAAACTGTCTTGGAAATCTCAGGAAATAATTTCAACTCTCTTCCACGTCTTATTAAACTCTTTCTCTGATGCTCCCCACCTCCTAAACAAAAGACTGCAAATTACTCTATTTGTGAGCAATATTACCGGTAAACAATACGTTGCTACACAGGACTCTCTAAACATTGTAATACTAAATACATTCATAAAGCAGCCAGTATCAGTAGACCAAGTTGTGACAGTCAGACATGCTAAGAACATTCCTGGGTATAGCTGGCTTTCTTGGTAAATCTACATCTTGATTTTAACTTTTGTATTTCTATTTGGTTTTAGAAGTATTCAGCAGCACCTAAGCCTTTTTCTTAACACCTTCAGTGGTATAAACTAAGGTATTGAAGTCTTCAAACAACCTAATGGTTTCGTTGAATTGCTGGCAGGCTATGCTGTACTTATCTTGTTCTTGTTATCAGTGACCATTTAATCAAACCTTTAAGACATCTAACAGAACATAAGGATGGTAACCAATCTTCTTTGAAAAATCCAAAAGCTACCAACAGAGCAATATGATGTACAGGTGGTTCATATTAAAAACAGATTGGATGGTGGAAGTTTGATAGAGACAATTCAGTATTAATCTATTTAAAGAAAGATTTAAAACTCACTATACAGCAATATTCAAACGGAAAAATGACAAAAAATAAGACACTTTGCTACAGCATAAATCATAATACAGTCTAACCTATATGAGGTCAATAATATCCTAATGAAGAATAAATATCAATGATGGAAGCATAAATACCAAGGATGCAACATATCTCCATTAGAACATGAAGAATACCACTAAGAACTAGGCAAGAAATCTTGTATTGATCCAACTACTATAGCTGGATCCATAGAAAGGAAACAGTTTATCTGACCCAATCAATGCTCTCATCCATATCCATAAGATAAAGATACATGCTGTTCATTTACCACTACCAAATGCTAAGACAATAATCACTACAGTATTACATCCTCCTCCCAACACAGCTGTGAAAGATTTGTTACAAGTGACATGACACCATGAGTCTCCATGCACATCTGCATCCCAGCACTTGTCTGGGAGCAGCACTAAGCACGCGCAGTCCCTCAGCAGTCCCAGCACTCTGTGCATGAAGCACTGACACTTGATTATCACCCTGGCATGGCTTTATAGCATGACTGCTAATATTCAAGTGAAACAGATTCCAGTGCATAGGCACTCCAGCACTCAAGAATGGTAACAAAGACGTGGATATTTAACAAAAAGGAGAGTTATACATCATTCATCTTACTTTTTTTTTTTTCCCCCTATAGTACAGCTTCTGCTCTTGTTTTGGTGTCTTAAGTAAGCCACAGTTAGAAAAAATGCCTCAGTAATATCTGTCTTTTTTCCCCTCAAGATGCAGACAACTTATTTTTCTTAATAGACATCATGAAAGTTTTTCATTAATATATCATGAAGTACTGTATTTACACTAAATTACATTGAATACATAAAAATATCAAACGCTTTCCAGGGTATTTCTATCAGTTCTAAGACTGCCATTACTCATAACACTAATTTTGCTAACCATACCAGCCAAATAAGATAGTTATTGACTCTAAACATAACTTCTGAAGAAGTTGTTTGAATGCTATTCTAAAAATGCTGAGTATTTGGAAACAGAAATGGAGTGACTTTAAGCCATAGCGAAAAAACTGATCTGGTATTTGACTAAATGACACAAAAAATAACAACTGCAAAAATACAAGTTGACAGTTCAAAAGCTGAAGTGAACACCAACTGCATTTATTTAAGGACCTGTCAAAGACAAATATCCACAAAATACAAAGAGTGTCCAGTCTAATGGAAAAAACAGCTAAAGTTTTTTCTTATTTTTCCCTAACAGAAGAGAGATACAATTTGTATGACATCTTAATAGCGTAATCAAAACTCTGATTGCCATTGGTGACAGCACATGGCACAAGATCTCAATGGATATGATGGATAGGAGCATTTGTTTTGAATTTGTGCATTGTGTGCTTCTGTTTGCAGTGCAGGATTTTATTTATTTTTTCCTAATAGTACTTCCATCATCTCTTTAATAAAGCAGCAAAGGGTGGGATGGAAGCCTCTGATTACAGAAAAATCAATACTCAATGTTGAGCATAACTGCTATTATGTTTTACCTTCAAAGTTATTTTCACTACCATAGGATATGCAAGCGTTTATTCACAAGAATTTGGATCTAATTACCCTACGCTAAGAATCATCACTAAACACAATCAGTCTGACACATTTTTTTTGGTTTTAATGTCTTCTCTCTCTTACTACCAAAGAAGTTTCCAGGATTGCATTCTCAGACTTATATTTTCAGAGGCATTTACAGAGAAGTTTCTTCTGTTGTTTGTGGTGATATTTCCTTTTATTCATTTTCTCTACTTTTTTTTTCTTTTTTCCTTTTTTAATAAAACACAGAGTTGCAACACCTGAGACCATTTCTTCTCCTTAGTGGAACATTTTTACCCTTAGAGTATTTGGAAGAAAGGTCTTCAAAGTACACGCTTGCCCTTTATCCTTTATGCGCTTCTGTCTCATAATGAGAAGTTTGGACACACAAGGAACATGTGGTGGGGCTCTCAATCTGAACTATTTAGCCAAGCAACTACAGATTTACTGAAGTTCAAAAGCCACGCAGGGAAGTGTCAATCAGAAATGTAAATGAATCATGATATTTGTAATAAGCTAATTAATGGCCTAATAAATCCCCTGAGCAATTAATTCCATTAAAACTCTGGAAAAGAAGGAGAAGCAGCTTTTTTCTTTATTTGGACAAAGTGCTTTCAATGATACTTGATGAATCTCACCAGCACTCAAATTTAGAGATTCATCTGGAAAACAAACAAGCAACAAAACAACACCACCACCACCACCACCACAACCAAACAAAACCATCAGAAATGCAAATAACCTCTAAATTACTTTGACTGAAAGATATGCTGGTGAAAGGAGTCCTTCAGGAACAAAGTGAGAGCACCACCTCCTGCTTCCAGGGGCTTACATGTTTTCCTTGGCCAGGCAGACACCCCTATGTGCTTTCCAGCCTGCAACGGAAGAACCCTTCTGAATTTGATGGAGAGCCATCTCCTGTAAGCTAATGACAAAAGGGTCAGCCTACAGGAGGCCTACTATCTAGCAAGCTCATGTCTCCTGTAAAGACCTACTTGGGCAGCAGTGACACGCGACCACTTGCTGGGACTGGCCAGCCTCCATCAGCATCGTTGAGGTTCAGCGTGCTGCTCTGCCATAACGAGCTGCAAGAGCCACGGCACGCAACGCTACTGCAGTGTGGAAGTAATCAATGCCTACGATTCCATTGTTTATAGGAAGTCATTTAACTACAGTGTACTTAAAGGAAGAGCCAGAGACTAGCATATGTCTTAAAAGAGACAGATTGCTCCATATCAGAAAAGAAGGGCAAGACAACCTAGCAATTCTGCATTTCTTTTTGGTTTTAGATTCTGTAACAACACAAAAACACTTTTCTTTTGTTCGCATCTCTCAGTAGATGCCTGCATCACATTGGTCCCTCTGCAGAGAAACTTTAAGGGATAATGAAAGTTTTAGGATCAGCAGCCTCTCTTTTTAGCACGGGAGCTGTACTTGCTCAAAGTGGCTGATAAAGATACCTTTCACTGCCTTAGCAATTTCTTCCAGTACAGCTTATTGGCCAGTCTGACTGGCTTTTTTGCACCAAGAATTTTGTAATCAGACAAAATGGTTTGTCAGTGAGCCAAATTTGTACAGCATAACTATTTCTCCAACTTCAAAATAAAACACCTACAACTCAAGTACTCAGGTTTTACTCATCATCTTCATTGAACAATAATTGTATGTAGCAATTTCATGTTAACATTTTGCATATAAAAATATCACTACTGTCAACTACCAAAGGGAAATAAATGGTTTAAATCACTTTCTTCTTTTGCTATTTAAGAAGGAAAATCTCTTAAGAATTTTAAGACCACCTTCTTACAAAGGTAGGAAGCTTCGGAAGGGAGCTTATGTGACTGGGGCATGGTGTGGTTTTCACACTTACATGTTACTGCTTTTAAAACTAAGGATGCCAACTGATATTTCTATAAAACTAACTTCTTGATTGAACAAATTGATTAGACAAATGTTGCTGTTCCTTTATTACATTGGCAGTGGAGTAAAATTTAAATCCTTTGAAAAAGATGGGTGGTGATGGAGGGCAAATAAATCAGCCCAATTAAATTATTTACAGCTTCAGTCCTTCACTAGGGATGTGCACATCTTACGTTCTTGACCTAAAGGACCTTAAAATTAGGGTGTGCAGTGGGTATCTACAAGTGCTGGGTGGTAACAAGCTATGTTGTTACTCACTTACAGGTCTTTGCTGCTGGCTGAGACATATTGTGAAACTGCTTTCCCTGCCTTTCCCTGTTGCNCTGCTTTTTTTTGTTTTTTCTTTCATTTGAAATCACTATAGTCCTTAGAGTTCATCAGGTGTCTTCACTTTTACCTTGTTCAGAAGATATGCTACTTTCCTCACCAAGGCACTTGCCTTTCCCTGTTGTAGACCTTTTCTTCCTGCTTGAACAGATTTTAAAGCAGGGAGAAACGGGACTTTAACTCTGCAGGTGTGCATAGTGCTGTGCAGGTGCAATGAATAAACAAAGAGAAGCATTTTGTCAGCCTAAAATACTCCCTAGGATTAGGCTTAGTAAAATAATAATAGTTGTAGTGATGACTGAAGCTTACCATTGAAAACCTGCAATTTTAAACAGCTGTTGCTCCCAAACTATGACAGATGCCAGCCTGTATACCTTTGCATTTACCCCCTTGAGTTTGTTTCTCTTTGTCTGTAAAAACAGTGGATCAAATTGACCCTGCAGCTAATTCCCGACTTAACCATCCCTTATTTCCTCTGAGCAGCAGCACATAGAAGCAGAGCTGACTACCTTGTCTGTGACATCCTGCGTGCAGAGATCTGATTAAAATTAGTAGTTACAGAGCAATTAAGGTATCTGAATCGGATCAGTTATAATTAGAACAAAACTGTCACAGCAACAAAGCAACGTGCAAATGTGCTCTTCCTTTAGAGAAGAAGCAACTGAAGTAGAGCCACTTTGCAGATAGAGCATTCTGTATAACGAATAAATCTGATTAACTTTCCAGGTTATTCTTTATATGCAGAATGGCTTGAATTTAGAGAGAAACAAGCTTGGGCATTTCCTTGCTGTGGCAAGTTCCACTTGCAGAAAGTGTTTCTAGGCACAACTGCATGCAGAATATGACATTTTGAGCACTGTACCACATTGTAACATCATTATTTTCATTTTTTAAATAATAAATGTCAGCACTCCTGAAACCTTGATGATATATTGCCATGACCCAAAACAGGTTACTCTGAATCAGCTGAAATTTAATGAGCATTTTTCATAGTGAAGCATCACTTGCAAGGAGCTGTAATTTGTAAGAACGTCTTTCTCCAGTTCCATTCTCTTTAACAAGCCAAGGACTCATGTCAGAGAGCTCATCCCATTGAAGGTGCTGTTAGCAATTGATTACAGCTCACTAGCTGAACGAAATCAGTCAGAAATGTTGTTATTTGTTACAACCTTGAAAGTATTGTTGTTACAAAGTATTTTAAGAAATATTAAAATAGTCTGATTTTTAAAAATAATTTTTAAGCCATTAATCAATATCATTTGTGTAGTCTACCAAGTAAATCTGTCATTCTAAAATCGCATTTAAAAAAAAAAACTTCTGCACATTTAAATACAATGAAGCCATCTTTTATGCCACAACAAACTCAGTCACATCCGGATGAGCAACCACACTCCAGAAGAAAACCTCAGTCTGCATTGTGTAGAGACATAGCTCTTCGTGAACCTGGCTTTGTTGGGTGAACGGGTGCCCTAGTTACAGCATTAGAAATACAAAAATAGAGCTTAATATTTTTCGACAATTTTAACAGATTTGCTGGGAAAATTGGACTTTTATATAATGGGTATGTTTTTATGTCATTTTTCTAATGTTTGTGACATCTTCGCATATCCAGAGAGAAGGAAAAATGAATGCTTCAGCACCATCTTTTAGGGGGCAATTCCACTCCAGTCTTTCCTGCTTAAAGACTTGTAGCAGCTGGCCACAAGCAGGTCTTCTCACTGCTTAGATAACAAACTGCTTAGAAGCGCAGAAGAGCCAACAAAGGGCAACTCTTCCCTCTCTGTGATTAATTTCATTGCAGAACTAGAGATTTTATTTTCCAGGAATTCCCCACAGTGACAATAGCCTGGACAATGGACTCAAAAAATAAATGGAGGAAGCATTAAAATTACAGCTTTGGTTTCAGTGGTATACCACCAACACCCTGCCTGGTGGTGACACAGCAGGGGCAGCTCTCCGGCAGCAAATGCTCTGGCCCTGCCTCCCAGCCCAGCATGGGCACTGATCTCGGGGCCTCCAGCAGGCAGCTGCCTCCGGAGCCGGCCTCCAGCTGAAGGCTGGATACTCAGCTGCTTGTGCCATGGGCTCCTGCAAACCTTCTCATGATGCTGCTAGGACCAGCCCTGCAGCCAGCACCAGGAAAGCTCATGCCTTAATTCCAGATCTGGCACTCACTTGCCATGTCTAATTATATGTTACATTAAGTATTCATGAAGTAAAAAATCCATTTGTAATCGACTGTAATAGAAGGGATTTAACAGTCTGCCTACAGCTTAAGATGCACTCCAAATACACAGAGCTTGCACTGTAGCTCCATTGTTCTGGTGAGGACAATGCATCCTGGTGTTCTGGTCACTTATGCTAACCTTGGCTGAGAGCCGGGATGAAATCTGATTTTTCCTGATGTAAGATGCTACAGTGTGTCTGCGTGGTGGGTTTTAGAAACCCATTATGCTGTACATAGGTTTCCCAGGCAACACTTGCAATACAGCCTTCAGTATCTGATAGTTATTTGTGTTGACAAACCATATACAATCTGCCATCACTACAGCTGTTGACTCCAGCACTTCAGGATTTTCAAACTTTTATAAGGGTGAAGGTTATGTTTCATTTAATAGTGACAGAAACGGAAGCAGCTGCTGATGGATCTGTGCTGGTACCCAACTGTTGCACAACCTGCCGTACTGGTGCTTCCTCCTTGCAAGTTTTTGTTTGTCAATGGAAAATGCAACAGTGATTTAGAAAATACATGCTTTTCCAAGTCATCA
This sequence comes from Penelope pileata, assembly GCA_013396635.1. NCBI lineage: Eukaryota > Metazoa > Chordata > Aves > Galliformes > Cracidae > Penelope > Penelope pileata. The sequence goes on along the minus strand of WBMW01001305.1, from coordinate 955,123 downwards.
GCTACATTTAGAAATTCATAACTTGAAACAGAATCAATGCATGAGTAAGAAAATAAAAACACTAAATAAAGCATAAAAAAAATCTGATCATACATTCTTGTCCATTTCTAAGCAAAAGAAGAGAAATGAAACACTATCTTAGACCACCCTTCTTTAGGATGTCTCTAATATTAAAATAAAGAGGAAAAGAGCCTGAAGTCTGGCACACAAGCTAATGTTCAATGAGAAGAAAGATCCAGCTCTGTAGCAAACACGCAGAGAGGACCTCTCCACCTCTCCTTCTCCTCCCTCTTTTGATGTAGTCACAGTTTTACAGCAGGACTGATCTCACCCATTTAGAAGATTGCAAACACCAAGGAAACAGAAGTTTTTATAAAGGACTGAAACAAAGCTATATTAAACTTTTTCTTAAGAGCAGTACATTGAAGGACTCAGGACAGGAAAATTAATGGAAGATGTATTTTAAGATTACCAAAAGTGTTGGCAGACAGCTGCTTAGTCCCCAGCACGGGATGGATTTAAGTTGTCACGTCAACTTAAATTCTGCCCCTCGCAGGGATTCAATTCTTCTCCTCTCTTTTAGGAGGACAGAGAACACATTACTCTTTGTTCATATGACACCTTGATCAACTTTCTAGAAAGCCACCCATGTCTGAAGCACCGGTTAGCAATTTGGGAACTGAAAGTGTCAGGTAACCCCAGCTCAGACACCTGTCAGCTCTCGCCAGCAATGTGTGCCCATCAGCGAAAAGCTCCATATGTGCTCAGCCGGTGGCAGGCACCATGGCCTGCAGCTGCCTGGGCTGGCAGGGACACGTGCAACCACTGCAAGGGTTTCCAGCTCTGTCCAGCGCATGTTTCTTTGCAGGGCAGCCTGGAGCACATCTTGCCCTGCTTTTACACTGAAAATAATTCCTGTCCTGGGGTTTGTTTCCCTGTTTCTGTTTAGGGATTAGAAGAGATCTGGCACATATCTGATCACCTGCGTATTTTAGAAAACATACAAATCTACACCTTTTTTTTAAAGTTAAATATGTTGCAGAACACTACTACTGCTGTGCAGCAGAACTGCATTCAGAGCCACAGTGCAAAATCCCCCTCTCTGCTAGGTGTAAGAGTGACCTACACACTCACAACCTTGCAGCTGAAACTCCTTGCAGTCAGGGATGGAGCCCAAGGCAAGGGACAACCTCCAGCTGGGACTAAGTGCAGCATCACCCCCCTGGCAGGGCAGGCTGCAGTGTGCCGCTGGCAGAGGCTCCCTTCCAAACTATGTACCCAGACTTCCACTCACCACCTACTTTTCGATCACTCTCTCATTTTAAGGCTTCATAACAACCACACAAATGACATTTTGTCCCTGAACTGTTTTCCTATCATGGCTTCCAATTACTCACTTTACTAAGAAATTCCTTAAGAGGATATTGACTTTTATTGTTTTGACATCACCTATATTGCATGCTTTATAGTTTTCAGGAAGTTTAGATGATCAAAAGAAGGACTAAGAATCAATCTATCCTTTTTCTTATCTGAAGGATTTATAGTAAGTTTAATATAAGTTATGGAATCTGTGACACACTCATGATTTCATATTTTCTTAAGGTACCTGTTTCTTAATATTTTCTAAAAACTCAAAATCTATGCATGCTCTAGTCATCATCTGTATTTGTTACCCTCACCCTGCATGAACATAATTACCAAAAATGAGGCAAGATACCTCATCCCCAAAATCATAGAAGAGTGTGGATACAGCTAAAAAAACGAACAATTTTGTATTAGCACATTTTACAGGTTGATGTGCTATATTTTTTCAAGCAGTCATGAACATTTTGTTCATCCATTGTTCCCCAGGTATTCTTACGTTATGAAATTCAAAATACAGTATAAGTAGGTATCTATATTTTTTTCAACAAAGCAATAATCCTCCTCTTTTCTCTCCTAAACTGCCATTTCTAGCTGCTGAATAAAATTATGATTATTTATGTCATGCTCCATATATTAGCACTGGCTGATCAAAGACAAACTTTGTAAGACAAGTGTCAGTGCAAACATGTGCATTTTAAAGAAGTTTAGGCTTTGAACTGAAGGAATGAAAACCAAAACTGCAGACTCATCTTGATGTTTTGGCCATATTTTAAAAGAAGACAATGAGAAAAAAAAAAACCCTGCAGTTCAAAAAGCTGCTTCGCTGTGCTCGATATCAAAATCCTATTGACTTTCATAAAAGGTGTAGAAATACCACAGATGGGGAAATCACAAAGAGAAGAAATAATCAACAAACTGCAAAATGACTTGTAGAGAATACAGCCATGGAAGTGTTTGCAGTCTTTCCCTGATGGAGCAAAAGAGAAACACTGCAGAAAACAAAACTGAACAACTCCACTTATTGTTTTCAGACAGATTTATTTTCATCCAGACTCCTTAGACCATCCTAAAATTACTTCTCAGAGCCCGCAAGCTCTAGAGTTACTGCAGAAGAGACTGGAAGGAACATTTGGCTCATAAAGAAACCAAAGAATCTCTGAGTAGCTCTATAATAAGTGATTCACAAGAACAAATTGGCCAGGCTACATGCTAAATCTATATCTTGGAACAGCTCATTTATTGGAAAAATTTTGTCCTGAATTTATCCAGATACCTTTCAACAAAATATCCCAAAACATCACCTCTGGCTGCTACCACATGTCATGCGTGGCGTTCCTTGCTAACCTGGCACTGTTATTTATTTTAAGATCTTGTCTATGGTTATTCATGAACCCCAGACTACATAATCTTGGTGGATTATCCTAAGTCAAAAGATTTTTGATTTCATTTCCTGCATTACACTGTAGGAAAATTATTTCAGTATATTCAGGTATCTCAGAGTGAGCTGAGCTTGTAAGGCTCTGATTTCTCTACGTTCAGAAATCAAAAGAGAAGATAAAGTAGTGATACAAATCACTACTTAAATGCGCATTTATAGCTTTCTGCTGAACACAATAAAGAACTCCCAGCAGACAGTATTTTTATTTGCGTGTGGGTGTACTGCAGTTCTGCATTTCGTTCTCTAAGCAGCACTTAGCAATATTTATCCTGTTACTTGATTCTTGCATAACATACAGCTTTTACTTTCAGATACAATGTCAAGTTTGGAATACCAATACCATAATATTCTTTTCTTAAAACCTATAAAGTTTGCACTGTAAAAATCAACCATAACAAATGAAAATTTTGCCACATTGTTTGAGATTTTTGCTGAACATCGTATGGCAACTTCTGTCAGGCTTTCAGCATTATCATACCAAATGGCTGTAAAATTCACTGTAACTATGGCACTAGAGAATATGTCTCTGAAATATTTTAGCATGCCATTTTATATCCATGATCAAATTAGTTGTCAACAAGCTCTTATCTGTAGGCCGCCATAATTCAGGTCAACTTCTGGAGACTGATCAAAGAGAGCAGTATGAGGCAGGCTAACATGCAAACCGAGCTGCAGCACCTCACCCTTACTGCGTCCACTGCATTGCTGCCTGTAAGTAAAGACAACTTCAAAGGAGAAACCAGCAATGCACAGAGCAGCTGCTGGAAGGGTTTGATCAGGAAAGCTCTGAGAGCAGACTCAGCAGCTCTATTGCCTCCCTGAGTACGTATTTCTTACCACAAAACCCACCAACACTTATTCCTCTGTGCAATAGACATTTGTGCATCTTCTGTTCAGCATTATATGAGTTTCTTGGACAAAGTCCATCATGTTGGCTAGTGCACATGCTTATTTTCAAGGGGTTTCTAATCCACCGATGTTTAAAAGATTTATTGGTTTAATTATTACTTTATTTTCTGGTTTATTACTATCCTTTGATGTTACTGCTTATTACAAAACTTCTCTAAAAGGCACTTAATTACTCATGTCATTCAGAGATCTATCAAAGTATGATTTAAGCCAGTTCATGTGGTGCTTCATGAAGAGGAGACCTTTTTCAATCATTAGGGCAAAAGAATATTTTTCAGAATGTTTTTCATAATGGTGAAGAGAATAACAAGTTTATATCAGGACTGTCTGAGGGAACACAAAGCCAAGGAATGGGGAGAAATGAATTTTCCAAGTGCAGCTATCTGATAGCTCTGGGGCTATACTTGGGTAAGGTGACCACAAGACCATGAAGCACCCCTTTCTGTTCAGACTCAGCTCTGCTGTGCTCGAAGTGTAGCACCTGAAGCAACTCTTTGAATGATCATGTTTTCACTGTAAGGCAGGAGCGAAAGGTATCCAACCTCCAACCCTTCACAGGAGAATTGCTGCTGCACAGTGTGTGGAGTTACGTGTCTTTCAGAAGAACGGTGGCAGGTAACAGAAATGTTTTTCAGGCCCTGAAAACTGGAAAAATGTGTTGTTTATGCCATGAAGAAAGATTAAAAAGCTTATCGTGCATCCAGTTACATTAGTTCCTCATGCTGAATGGTTCTTGATAATTTACTGTGGTTTATCTGTTGTCATGAGAAAATCAGTAGTCTACAATGACTTTTGCACTGCTAATAAGATCCAATGCCATCAGGTGAGAATACTTGGGAGAGGTTGATATTCATTGGCTTCTAAACAGATAAAAACTAGACAGCAAATGTCAGCATGCCCAGATCTAAAATGTTAGTTCAAAATCTGCTTATGAGTTTTGGAAAAGGTATTGCATTTCACTGGAAGAACTGATAAAAAAAACTACTTTTGACATGCTAATAAAATGCAGACTGGCAATAGATATTTGGGAGTCAAGTGTCAGGCTCCCAAACAAAAGAGTTCAAATTTTAGGAAAGTGATAAAATTCAAAAGAGTGAAAATCAGCAGGAGTTACAGTCTTTCAGCAGCTGTCTAAAGCAGGCTTTGTATTTTAGGAACTGTATTGCAAACTTAGTAGTAGTCCAGATGTTAAAAATAAAAAGCATTACAACGATCAATTCATCAAATTCCAGTTCCAGATCAATTCCAAAAGATATGCACCTTAACATATCCACTGCAAATACAGCCTTCAGCTGTTGGCAGTAGAATGGCACAACGGAATCCAACTCTGAGAAAATGAAATCCCTCATATCCCTTAACACAGAACAAAAGAAAGGTTATGCAGCTGAATGATACCAGATTACCAAAGTTTGTGTTGATAAAAAGTTAACTCCTTAGAAAAAAAATATTCTGGTGTTAACCCTATTCTTGCAACTCTGCCTCACTATCTGAAGTTGTTCTCACTGATGGTTCTCTGATACAACCCCACTGGCATCACACAGAGCAACTCTCTGAGGTTCAAGATGCATTTCCATAAAGTTAAAAAAAGAAAAAAAAAAAAAAAAAAAGCACTTCCATCTTCTTCAGTTAAGAACTGGCCAAACTAATCAATGAAACGTATAGTTCAGTATGCTGTGCATGGACATGCCACAAAAACAGAGCATGTTCAGTATAGGGAAGGGTACAGTTGTGTACTATAGACTTGACTTCATTCAAGTGCTGGGAACCTTGCAGTCATCATAACACTGCGCCAGCATTTAATCTGTACTAATACTAGTGAGAACAACCACTGGATTCTCAAAATTAAACAATAAAGAGGTACTTAGGTCATTTAGACTGTATTTCTCAAAAGATCATTCTATACTAGACAATACAATCTCTGACACAATATCTGCTCAAGAGGCTTTGATCCAAAACTCTACCTTTGTTGTATTTAGTGCCAGTGTGGTGACAGTAGGTAACAGCATTCAGCAACCCTTTTTGCAGGCTATTGGAATGAAACTCCAATTTCTGCTCCCATTTCAGCTGACACGCAGAGAGCAGTTTCAGAGCTATCAGCTTGTCAGACATCAAATCTTGAGTGTCAGTCAATACATACAGACTTAATTCAGAAAAGACCCAGATATTGCTTCTTGCATCCAAACAGTGTTTAAAGCCATTATATATGCCTGCTATTCCCTTTGATGGAAACCAAATTGCTCCCACTCTCATAAAGTCTCTGAAGGTCATATTTTGCCCTTGAAAAAGCATGCAATCTGTATTTAAAAAGTTCCACGGTGCATTTTATGGGAGATAGCTGGGTTTGATCCTCTTAAAATTACATTCTAAGAAATAGTTTGTACTTGTTCTGTCCTAATTTTTGCTGGTTTAGTACTGTTTGTCTAAGGAACTTTCCATCTGGAAGGTTAACGCAACACATTGATACATAAATTCTCTAAGATAGCCAAAAGCTATTCATGCACACCATCAGACCTGGAATTACTGCAGCGCTTTCCAGTTATGCAGAAAGTTGCTTAATTAAGGATACTTTTCTCAGCTAGGAGGCTGTACCATGCTTGTCTTCAGGCCCCAGAGGAGAAGCTGTGGTCACCACCCTTGGCTCTCCCAGTCTCTCCCATTTACCCTTGCCAGGGAAGAGAGAAATCAGATTCTTGCTGGAGGGTCAGCTACAGACGTCCTCAGATAACACAGTAGCAGCCCAGCTGACATGAAAGAAAAGTCTTTACTCACAATTTACAGAAGGTGACAGAAACAGCAAATACCTGAAAGGGAGACTAGGAAACAACCTCCTAACATGTTCCTGCTCTGGGGCTGCAAACATGAAGATTTATACACAACCCTTTGCATGACAGGAAAATCATCTCTCTGTCTTCCCCCAGCAGAGCTGTGACTGTGACTTATGGTGGCACTATGAAATGTCACCAGAAAACATCTCTACACACCAGTTCCCTTGCTTTAATATAAATGAAAGTCCACATTCAGCGCAAGCATTTTGCCCGAACTACTCTGCCAAAAAGAACATCTTGAACATAATTTAACAGATCTGTGCTTACAAAGAATGGGCACTAAAACTCTTCTCTACAAAAGTCCATCCCACTTCAAGTCAGCAGCCTGTACCTTTACCGTGTTTGCCCCATGGAGCTCTGGCAAGAGCACGTTTGACGAGATGAGTCACACAAACATACACCCCAGGTAAGATCAAAACCAGAGAAATTTCTAACTGCTGGCCATGCTCCTTCAGAGTTTAGCTAGAAGCCGCTTTCTGGCACGCAGTTGACTTTATTGAGGAGGTGCATTTTAAGCTGTGTTTCCGGAGTGTTTGTGAGAAAACCTGGAGGAACCTCACATAATGCATTACTTATATTCTACCATAAATAAATAGCTGGGTTTGAGCATCTGTGAGAAATAGTTTAGCCTCTAAGATAAATAAACATTTTAAGTATGAGAATAAGCCCAGAAGTACCTTCCAGCAAATTAAAACACTAAGAGTTCTTGCCTAATTGAATACCAATTAAGATGAATTTGCTCCTTGTAAGGTCCTAGCTGAATCAACAAACATCATCAACAACAAAAAACGTTCGTATCTGTTCCGTTTTACCAGACCCAATGCATTCTTCCAACATAGCTTAAGAGCGCGATTTATCCCGATTACAATGGATTAACATAACCATAGGTTTAGACTGCATCATCCAATAATAAATTTATTAATGACATATCTCTTGTTCTGCCATGGAAATGAAAACCATTATCAATTACCGGTCCAAATTTTGAAACAGATTACAGTGGGAATCTATTTAGCACATTAGTGCATGGGAGGCTTCCAGCACTCCTCTCTCTACTCTACAGGACAGTAAGAACATACCAGTTACTAAACAGACCACCAAAGGATTTTGATAGCTACGAGCTACAACTACATTAATTTATTTAGAATTATGCATGAAGCTGCGCTAAAGATTAGCTGTGTTAATATTGATGTTAATATCTGAAGAAAAGGCATGTATTTGGTCTACAACCACAGATGGCTAAATTTATTTGTGAAAGCTGTGAAGCACAATTAAATAAAGATGTGGCTGTTTTAAGTTGCAAAATGAAAAACTAACGAGTTTATACCAGAGAAATCAACATGCATGAAGTCAAAATCAGATGATGAGGTGAGGGCACACAAGAAGCTACAAAGCCTAAACAATCACATATTCCAGTACTGTAGAAGTGATGCAGACTTACAAAGAAACGAAGTTGCATTGGCTGTGTTTGTTGTCTTCTGCTTAAAGCACCCAAACTGCTGCAAAGATCCTACTTACGGACTCAGTGCCTGCTTTCAGACTCTGCCTGGTACAGATTGTGTTACATTGGTCAAAAGAGAGAGGAAAGTACCACAAGGAACTTTCTATTCTAGGGATACCTGAGCTGCTGACCACACATGCAGTTGAAAGAAGCAGGTGTTCGACCACAGTCGCAGATTTTCTCTTACTCTGTGTGCATTAGTAATTTTCTCTCCACAGGTGGTTAACAGTGCTTGTGAACACAATGCCTCATTTCTTCTAATATTATACTCACAGAAAATTGCTTAAGAAAATAAATGGGTGTACGTTTGATGCTGTAACATAATAGAACAGACTGAGAAATTATAGTTACAGTCAACTGCCCGAACTCTGGAAGAACAATGCAATGGACAAGAATAGCTGCTGGGACTAGAGAAGACTAGAGGGGATAACAGTCAGTAGACACATGAGAGCTAGTTGTAAGAAAGAAGGAAATCATCAGGTCTCGGTGTGCGTGGTGGAAGTAATCAGAAACAGGAATGATTCACGTTAGTCTTCGAGAAAATCAGTCAGTGATAAAGGGAGCAATGTATTTGGATGCTGTCTGAGGACACTCTCAAATGACCCTAAGACCTTTTAGAAGCAGCAGAAATCCTTTCCCCGAGGTGTCTTGCAGGCAGGGAACTGAACATTCAAATGGATGAGAACAGGGCAGCATGAGGTGATGTATTTGTTTCTTTCACAAGGAAAAATAACTTTTCCCAGGTTTAGCGAGCCTGGTCCAGGGGCTAACGTAAGTAACCCAGCAAGTTCAACACAAGTCAAAGAGATTCTAGCTGCTAGAGGGCTACTGCATAGCAGGTGGCTCACTGAGAAAGGATCAAGGATGCATGATTTACAGGGCAGTTAGCTGAATACACAGAAGGCAAGTGAGAAAACTTCAGTGGTTCTCCACTGCTTGTGCTCAATGCTTGCGCTCCAGTTTGGTGAGTTCGAGCTGATTCTGTCGAGATGCACACATCATATCATGGTACAGTGTGCATCTTAAAAGAATCATAAAGATCTGAAAAATAGGAGACCTCCTGAAACCAATGGAGACAAGAAGCAGAAGCCAGTCTTGCCGGTGTGGTAGAGCAACTGCACTGGAGGTTGCAGAGGCTGTTGCGTTTACAATAGACATCAACAAGAAAACCTGCGAGACATAGTCAAGAAACTGTGCTCAGGGACACCAGTGTGCACGCAGACTTCTGTTTGGCACACTGAAGACAGAAGCAAAGTAAAACCTGCAAGAGGCATGAGACGACTTTTTTCACTTTCAAAGAGGCATAGGTTTCTTTTAACTCCTCGTTATAGGCACTGGAACAACAGGTAAAGCTGCAACCACAGGAACTTCTGAGAAATGATGCCTGCAGGCAACTCCCTCAGAACTGTCATCCTCCCCTGCCCCCAGAGCCTGCTGAAAAGAGGAATCTTTCAGCATGAGATAAGAGTCAGCAAATTAAAGCTCTCACAGACCAAAGCAAAATCAAGCAAACCTCTATTGTGGGACTCACATTAAGCCTATCCTCCCCTCCCCCTTCTTATCAGAGGAACTAGCCTGAATATCTACAGTGATTATAATTGTTATGGTGCCATGTAGAAAGCAAAGCTTTTGTAGTGAAATCACAGCCCAAGACACTTAGTCATTAGCAGCTCAAAAAAGGCAATTTCATCTCCATCCAGATATTCAATGGCATCACTGCAATGTGTCTTGTAATTGACCCAGCTCATCTTGCAAGAGCAGAAAATTCAGATTGAAATTTTTTGCTTAAAAAAGCACAATGAAGGCCAGGAGCAAATCTATTACAGAGCTCTGAGACTGTAACCCTCATTTTTCCAATTCACACTTCTCTAGCATAACACATGGACTCTTACATTCCCATTACCATCCTGTGGCAGCCACGTCTCTGCTGAGGTCAGGGCTGGATCTCTCCCTGCACCAGTCGAACCTCAGGGTGATGAAGGCACACGTAATGGTTACCAGGTGCACATCTAGCAAAATAAACTGATGGAAAGTTCTGGGAGCTATTTAGAAAAAGTTTATTAATGACCTCACTATAAAGTGGCCTTTAGGGATATTAAACAGAATTATTGCACTGTGAAACCAAAGAGGAGATACTGATTTAGATGTGGGCACATTTTTATAATTTTAATATTGTTGCATCCCCTCTGTTGTGCCAGATCCAATAAGCAATTAAATTTTTTCAGACCTTTGTTATTGTTACTCATGAAGCTTGAGTACTGTGACAGATCAACACATGTATAAAACTCACTTCTGGCTGAGTAGTTCAGCTGGCTCTACAACAGCTCTCTAGAGAAGCTCAAAGTATCACTACACTCAGGAATCCCATCCCAGCAGGGTTCAGTCAAAATAATTTGACCTATCTTCTCAAGCCATAAATCGCTATGAAAGTGATTTTTCTGNAAAAAAAAAAGAAGAAAAGAAGGCGTAGTTTGCTATTATGATGCTCTTTTTCTGTGTTACTAGAAGGATACGGATTATCTTAATTTTCACATCTGGAATTTACTGTAATAGAAAATCCTAGTGAATTGTTCTGCTTGCTGGCAAACAAAGCATCATATAATTAGTACTGTGATTGTTGCTGATCTTAGGACCAAGAATGCATGCACGAGAAGGTAAAGATAAGAGTGTGTTTTCAGATTACATCTGAGAAAACAAGAGTAATCATCATATAAATGAGTGTATTTTTCTCAGTCGTAAGAGTTACAAGTCCCTATGTGTTAACAAATGGAAAATAGCACGTTCATTGCAGCCAATCTACAATAATCCCTGTGTGAAGAAAGCCAGCAGCAGACCTGCCAAGCTGGGCTGTGTCTCGGTGCGACCACAGACTTCACCGGTCACAAGCGGAGAAGAGTACACAATTACACTGAAATGATGATAGGGCTGCCAGCATTGCTATAGCTGGGAATCACAGTTTTTACTACAAAATAGCAGAATATCACACCTGCATACTGACAGGTGTTCACTTGAATGTTTGAAAGTTTCTGAAGCTAAATCACTAAGCTGCTGAAAAAATGATGCATGCCTTGAGTCTTGACGTATGGAAAAGCTTTTTCACCATCTCTCAAATTCAGTCATTTGAAAAATTATGTCTTCCCTTGATCTTTAATATACTCATTTGTTCCATGACCTCATCATACTTATATTTGTTGATTGAGGAAGTTCAATGGTATGAATTAAATGGTAATTGCTCACAGAAAGGGCTTGCTAGAGAAAGTTTTCAGCTCATTGAAATGCACAGGATCTGTATCCCAGGAGTGTCTTACTAGAAACATCTTCGTTATGTTCGTGGCTTAACTATGTCGTACAGTTTCCCAATTAATAAGATTTCATAACCCCTGAGGTTTATGTGCAAGCAAGATTTGTCAGTAAGTTTTTAATCCAGGATACCCAAGAAGAGTCACTATTTTGGCTAATAAATCCCTCAAGTAACAATTAGTGTTATCAATTTTTTATACATAGCTTATAATTTCAGTAAAATTACCAAAGGTCTCCTTTAATGCACTCAGCCAGACACATTCAAGGTTTGATTCCTAGAAACACAGAGAACTGTCCTACCTACTGAAAATGCAGCTAACAGGGTTTTTGTTTTTTTGTTCTTTTCTTTTTTCCTCAATTAAGGCTGTGTCCCTCACAGTAGTGACCAACACTCCTCACTAACCTTCCTGCACTGACTGTGCAGCAAGGCTGTCACCATGTCAAACCCCAAGACTTTGTCCTGATCCACTGAAGGGAGGAACAAACTGAACTACATGCAGCGCTAGATATTTTAAAAGGGAAGTAAAAGAAAAATAGAAGGGAAAAAAAAAAACATTTTTTATGTCCTTTATTGCCTCTCAAAACTACGCCGTATTCTAGACCTTCTCCTGCCAGCTCTTTACCTGTTGCTAACACTGTGGCCAATCAGTTCAATTAGGGAAAGACTGACCTAATTTCTCCTCTCGTTGGCTGAGGACAATCAGTTTGCACAGAATGTAACAGAGGCCAACAGTATGCTCATGGTTCAGGGACAGTTACAATACGGGTTTTTTTTTGTTTGTTTTTTTTTTTTTAAGTCCTATTATCTACCAGCTAAGGAACACACTGCTCAGAAAAACATAAAAATGAAACAACACAATTTCAGCTACCTTTGTCCTTACATCCATTTATTATAAAGATTTATTCCATTTAATAATTTGCTCAGTGGTTGTGTGAACTAAAATATATCCCAGTGCATTGTGAACCTTACACTTCAAGTTTGAAGTTCTCACATTTATGACACTATGACATTTATGAACATTCAACCTTCAGCAAGGTAAATTGGCAAAGAAATCTTGTACATCTGTCTGTAAATACCGGTTCTCATGGATATGAAAACAGGATTTCCTGGATGGTAACTCAAATACCTCCAGCAGAATCAGCAAGGAAACATTAAGAGTAGGGAATTAGTGACAGAAAAATACACCATCCATAACTTCTCTGCGGTAGACGCTGCAGTTCTCTGCTTGTACTTGAATTCATTACACTTTCTCAGCAGTTGAGTGATGCATTTTAGAAAGTACTCAGTCAGGAATTGAAATAATTTTAGCGTATATTAAAGAGATACTGCCAAGGAGAAATCACAGGAGTTTTGTGTTTCTACATTCTCATCATTTTCTCCATGCACTCAGTTTGAATACTGAACATGAGCTATTCACTTCTCTGCTTTGCCTCTGCTTCCAACCATTTCTTTCCTTATTTTTTTCTGCTTTTTCACTAGCACAGTGCTACTGAAATTCCAAGACTCTGGGACACTGTCTAAATTTCCAAAGAAAAGCACAGCAACCCTTCAGGTGGTGAAAGCATTTCTACTCATGTTAGGTTTTTCTGTTTGTTTTTCAATCTCAGCTTTTTCCTAAAATAAACAAAAAATCACATCCCACACGTGTCTTAAATTGATACTGGTCGACAATGTCTCTTCAAGACAGTCTAGCTGAGTCGATTACTATCTTTCCATTTCTTGGGGGATTTGCTTCTGTATCACAGTTGTACGAGCATCTTAACTTCAGCTTTATAATAACTCCTACTAACTCAGTTCAAGCAATACTAGATTCACCTGAAAGGGGAAAATAAACAAGAGAAGTGATTATACAGTATTCTGAATGCCAGTTTTATGAATTTAGCGGCAACTTCCTGATCATCACCTAAGGACTGCAATGCCACTACCATTCTAAGCTGTATTTTAGAACTTAGAAAAGTCTGCAAAAGAAAACAAACAAAAAAAAAAGAATGCAAATTTTCTCCTGCATGTATTTTGCAAACACACATACGCTGATCAAGCAGACAACGCAAGACAGATTTAAGAGAAAAATGAAATTCCCAAGTATTCAGACCTTTGAACTTACTGTACTATGTCTTTTGAGAGATCTCATTTCCAAAAAAGAGAATATTCCTGGATCTCTTGTTCAGGAGAAACACAAGCAAAGTAGAAATATATATATATATATATATATATTAACTAAACCATACATTGCTTCTGGTCTATAGATATTCTTCCTTCTGTCTCCCCTGAGAGTCAATAAATATTCATGAAACAGCATTGTCCTAATTTGCTTAACTTGCAATTAGAAATATATTTTGAAGACTGCAGTGAGATCTTGGGAACTTTAACTGGCCTCCTCGTATACAAAAGAAAGTGTAACAACCTGCAAGTGGAAGCCAAATCTGTCACTAAAAAAAGCTTTACCGTACCCCGACTTCCAACAAAAACAGCCTGTTTTTTAGCTGGTCTTTTTTTGCTACTCTTTCTTCCCTCTGGTAATCTATGCAAATATGAGTCAGAGGCAAATTAGAATACAGTGATACTTCTCTGTATCGCATTGTCCATTGCTGCCTCCAGCTCCACACTGAGCATATTGCTTCCCACACCTAGGCAAAGGTCTGTTCTTACTAACATTTTCTCTATTCTCACTCATTTCACTTTCATGCCATCAGTTACCATTTTGGCCAACTCTATTCAAGAGATGTCTTCAACCTACAAACATTTGGCCTAAAAAAGAAAGTAAATGTTTTTTATTGCTTAGCCCTGAATTACGGTAGTGACATCTACCCTCCAAAAGGCTCTGTAAGTCAACATTTGTCCATCTAAGAATAGAATTAGATGCTTATTGAGGTGTGAGGCATGATAACTGAGGCAAAAAAAAAAAATTCAAGTCCTATGTGGATCAGAGAGAAACATCATTTATACCAAATTCAGAGGTAATTGTCTTCAGTTGGCCCATAAAGCAGACCTTCTTACTACAAGCTCTCCTAGTTTTCAAAAAAGATGTTGACTTGTTCATTCTCTCAATAGCGTCACACAGGAGAGCTCACATGGGCAGCAATGAGTTATGTTTTGCTTGAAGGAAGATGCGGTAAAATGCTTTAAAGGAAGTAATTTCTAATGAGAAGATCCAGGATGAACAAAATTTTAAGACTTCCTCTTCCCACATTTCCTTCACTAAAGAAAATAAATTAAAAATGCATGAATAATAAATTACATGTGCTTTTCTAATATAGGTTACTTTTACCACTGAAGACCACAAGTATTCAGTATGACCACAGAAGACATTTTGATCTCATTTCTTTAAAGGTTTTCTCACTTGCCTACAAGCCTTGAATTACAATCTTTCACTGAAAACTACTTATATGATCTCAGCAGAAGAGGGTTTTTAATTTTACTTTTTTTTTTATTTATTTTTAGAAAAAAAGACAACTCTGATTAGACTGCTAGGATGCAGAGAGTTTATTGAGATAGTCTTAGAGTCACTATTGCGCTTCTGCAAATTCTAAACAAGCTTCTTTTACTAGACATTTTCTTACTAACTGCATACATTCTATATTCACAGATGCAATATTATATTTCCTCTAGAAAAATTGTGTCCCTTCTGAAAACCTCCCAGACTTTTAACGCACACTGTTACAGCTCTGTGGGCGTTAGCACAGTCCTGACAGACTGCAGTGACACCAATTAAACCTTTACAGTATATCGGCTCAATAACTTTGAATTTGAAAGATAATCAGATAGTGTAACAAGCTCACTAACAGTCACTAGGAATTTGGATTAGAAAAAAAATATTTGATGACATTCATATTGCCTATTTCCGATGTTTTTACATCAATTAACTTTATCATTCTATGATCAAAAGTCACTATCAGTTATTCCTGTGCCTTCTATGTTAATTTTGCATGCATATAAATATGTGGGTTGCCTCAAAAGTAATGCCTCCTACTTATTTCCCTAGAAACTACATAAGATACAAAGAGCACAATAGCACTATTTGATAGAGCAAATTCTCAGCTACAAAACACTTCAACATAGTCACCACCACTAGCTTTGCATTTTCACCACTCATGGACAACAGCCTTCATGACATGCTCATAAAAATGTCTGCCAGCATAGGAGACCCGCTGTTTCAACTTGCATTGCTGCTGAAATGCACCACTCACCACCTCACTGTGCTCACATCCACTGTCTGGTCTCCAGAAACGTTCAACAAGTATCGCTGGATGTCTGCGGGTGCCATTTTTTCCACAGGGAGAAATTCAATGACACACCTTTGCTTCAGAAGCCATTTGGTCAGACTGGCCCTCTGCTGCCATCCGTCTCATGGCAACAAAATAAGGGAATATTGGTGGGAAGGCTCAACCTCTACTGCCATCCCACCAACATCTCCCTCTGATGTCATGGGTCAACATAATAAAATAGGAGACATTACTTTCAGAGCAGCCCATGTATATTTAAGCATTAATATAAAAGCCGTAGACAACAAGAATAAAAAATGCAGATTCCAGCTACAGTCAGGTCCTTCTCAAAGGCAGCAATCATTGTATAGGATGAATGTAATTATAAAAAACATATCGATAGAAAGAGATAGAATCATAGAATGGCTTGGGTTGGAAGGTACCTCAAAGATTATCTAGTTCCAATCGCCTTGTCACAGGCAGGGTTGCAAACCACTATGGGCCCAAATTTTCTACAAGAAAAATGGAGTTTCATCTATTCTAATAAATTCTGGACATGCCTCCCAACAACTAAAATGCCAAACACATTTTTGGAAATGGTAAGTGTACTGTTTGATTTTCTGACAGTCTCAGATTTTTTTTTTTTTTTTAGTGTGTCCAAAGCATCTTACACTAAGATTACATTAAAATGTTAGTAAAACATGAACATTTTTTTTCCCACTGGGAAATATTACTTAAATAATATAAAAAGTCCTCTTTATTATGGAAAAAGAGTATTTCATATCAGCTCTGAAACAACCTTTTTTTGAAGCAACTTCTGTAAATACATTTTTCTGTATATTCAGGTTAGGTTGGCACTTATGATTTTTGCCATTTGCAAATGCAGAACCTACTGACTGGGCTTGAAAGAATTGAAGTGAAGCCTGTAGTTGCTTTCTGAGGTCATTTGTTCAAGGCGAAGCCAGGCAGCAAGACTCTATATGAGCTACAGAGATACTGAAGCGTTTCCACTTATTCAGGAAGCAACTTTTAAAATACACTAAAATGTTACCAAAGGACTACAAAAAAGAAGATAAAAGCCACCAGATAATCTCTACAACATCTCTAACGTATTTTTAAAGATGCTAACATTGCAAAATAGGTTTTATTTCTTACTCTTCCTTCTTACTAGCTATAATTTTTAGCAACAACAACATGACACTGTGTCCAGTGTAGGAATCTGTGTAATTGGTTGGAAGGTATTGATAATGAGACCTTATCCTAATTAGGCAGATACAGCACAGAACTATGGAATCAGCAAAATGTGCAGGGATGTTTCAAGGACACTTCGTGCTCTGAAGCACACACATACTTCCATGTGAACAGAAGTTCTCTTCCTCACTTAATTTCACCTTCAACATTAAATCAAACCTAAATATCAAAGAAATTAATGAAATGGCAATATTAACATTCCTATCATCTTTTTTTTTTTTGTTCGTACTACATACAAAGACACATTTTCTATTTTATTGAATAACCATCTAAATAGTCTGGTTGTTATAAAAATATTCTATAGAACACAAAGAATGAGAAAATGTAGCTTTTAGAAATCCAGTGAGTGCGTCCTAACTTCTTCATTTCAACATCAAGGATTTCACATTTCAAGACATTAATATCATTTCATCTCCTTGAAAGAAAAAGACAAAAAAATAAAATCATTGGAGATTGGTTAACATCTAAATTTTCTTTATTTGGAATTGCTAGGCATTAGTCTCTCAGAAGGATGGGGTAAATACATAGAAATTTTGAAAATTCATAAAACTGCTCTGCAATAATGCTGCTAGGTCTTATTTCCTGGAAACAGCACTTCCAAATATCAGTTTAAAATCTTTTTATAGCTGTACTTATGTCCAAAACTATGCTCTTATCAACTGTATTTCACTGCTAAGCGAGCTTCATGTATTTTCAGTGAGGGTGAAAAATACATACTTTTAGCTTCCTACAGCCAGCTTTCATCAAAAGCAACATTCAGGGAGCGAGTCTGTTCCAGCAAAGCCCAAACCTTCCATGGAGCTACAAACAAAATAATTCCCTCTTCAAAAAAAAAAGTAGTTTCTTCAACGCTATATGGCAGCAATTAAACTTCCTTATCATAAACTACCTTCAAAACCATATGGAGAGCTAGAAACTTCCCACACGATATATCACATCTGTTGGAAAGTGAAAGGAAATGGAGGGTCAATGAGAGCTGCTCACAGACAGGCTCTGACAGTGATGCCCAGGGGATAAATGGCATCACTGAGTGATGAACCTGCTTGGACTTGCTGTGGCTTCATGGCCAACTGGCTGGGATGGGTTGGTTTAGTTCAGCAGCCCATACCACCAAAAACTTATGCTTAGCATGTATCCGAGATGCAAAGATATTTTCTTGTTCTCAAAGCATAGCAAAGTAGCAGCAATGACTGAGAAATCAGGTTGTATCTACTAGGTACCACAGATTCATAACTAGTATTTTGAAAGACAGACTGAGATTCTAATCTCATTTCTGGAGAGAAATACTGTATTATTTCATAAAGGAACTCCTGCAATACCTATTCATGTCAAAGTAAGATCATAATGCAGACTTGCAGTCAAGGATGATGAAAATTCCTCTTAAATTTTTTTTTGGGTTAAGTTTTCAAATTTGAGAAATATACCAATGTTGAGGTCAAAATTTCAAAATTCACGGTGAGGAAATATTTACATTTTTATTCTTGATTAAAAAATGGTGGTTTGGAGACTCAGTTGATATAAACTGATGAGGGAAACAAATACCTCAGCAAAATAAACAACTCATTCAGTGTGACAAATAGGAGCTTAGTGATGTCTTCAACTGTTTCAAGTGGACAAAGCACTACAGACAAATAAGTATGCAATCATTCTAGAAGAATTCAAATTTAGC
Source organism: Penelope pileata (assembly GCA_013396635.1). NCBI lineage: Eukaryota > Metazoa > Chordata > Aves > Galliformes > Cracidae > Penelope > Penelope pileata. The sequence continues at coordinate 936,665 of WBMW01001305.1, read as the reverse complement.
TTTAGGTACAAGGGCTGTTCTGAATGGAAGCCTCCTATATTATTATGTTGGCAGAAGCAGACGTTGGTGGTATGGCAGTAGAGGTTGAACCTTCCCACCAATACTCCCTTACATTTTGTTGCTGTGTGACTGATGGCAGCAGAGGGGCAATCTGACCAAATGGCATCTGACATGGAAGTGCATATGAAGCAACAGTGTGGCATCGAATTCATGGGGAAAAATTGCACCCATTGACATTCATTGATGCTTGCTGAATGTTTAATGGAGAACAAACAGTGGAGCACAGTGAGGAGGTGGGTGGTGCGTTTCAGCAGTGGCAACAGCGACATAGAAGACAAGCCACCTTCTGGACAGCCATGCACAGCTGTCACACCATGAAATGAAGGGTGACTCAACCAGTGCATCCACATAAATCGGCTAGTGGTTATGACTATGTTGAAAAACAGTGTTTTGTAGCTGAGAATTTGCTCTATCAAGTAGCATTATTGTGCTCTTTGTATCTGGTGTAGTTTCTATGGAAATAAGTAGGAGGCATTACTTTCAGCGCAACCTATTTATTTTCAAAGGTGGACATAAGTTTATTTTATTTCTACCTCTAAATTATGAGGAATGTTTGCAATGCTACCTAACTATTAACATATGCAGTGGAGGCAATACCAGTTTCTTTCTTCCTGGTGACTTTCAATTGATTGAGGAACTAGGTCAAAAGAAATACACCTTTCTTCTCTGCATCCAGGAGAAAAATGATGCAACAGTTAATTTCACTGCAAAGTCCTTCAACCATTTTAAATCTTTAACCCTTCTGATATTTTTATAGGAATAATACACACATAGCGGTGATAACTAGAAGCCTGCATTAGATTTCCATTAGCTGTAATTCCCTCATAAAACTTGGAATCTCACTAAGCAAGACACTCTTCTACATTATAAGTGAACAAACCTGGAAAGCCTCAGAAGTTCAGGATAACAGCATTAGAGATGATCTTGCACTATAGATACCAGTGCTGGAAAAACAGTGATTGTTCCTCCTGCAGAACTGAGCTATCAAACTGAAAAATTGGGCTGCAAGCCCGCCAGGAATAAAATACTAAGAGATGACTTCTTTTTTTCCCCCCTTTCCTGATGGGTCAGGAATTGCACTCAGGTGCACAGTGGAAGCTAGCAGTGCAGCCTGTTTGGGGAAGGCCAGCTGGAACTGAAAATAGCAGGCTGGATTCCAGTGCAAATTTGGTTTGGTGTTTCCTGAGACGACATTTTTCTTGATTCCCTTCTGTAGACACGGGGCCAAGCAAGCAGGGGGGGATGCTTCAAGCATGCCCAGAGCTTTAATCCCTGAGAAGGGACATTGCAATGTCCCTTCCTCTCCCATTAACCACAGCATTTCTGCCCCTAGGTTCCACATCAGTTGTAACACCTCTCAGGCCAGCACTGGAACACCAGTCAGAAACAAAATAAAATAGAACAAATAAAACGGGACATCTTAAATTCTTCATTTAGTGTCTAATCCTCAGCAAAAGTTAGCAGCTACGGGCTCTTGAACTAGAAAAAAGCACAACAAACATTGCTTCTTACCACAACTTTCATGCATGTGCTCATAGCAGCAACTGATGCAGCAAGTTGCAGGCAGAACAGCAGCTTGCTGCAGGCAGCCTTTGAGCATGGCCTTGTGACAGCAATGGCCAGGCATTCACCCTGGGCTTTGGCAGCAGAATGCTGTGCTCATTAGCGAGGTCAGTGGGTTGGGTATGAACATGCCTGCTGCTCACAGAGAGCTCCGGTACTGCTACAGCAGCAGCAGAGTACCACTTGCTCAGAGCTGCTGCCCCATGCTTGGAAGATGGCTCTAATTGGGACGGGTCCTATAGCAACATTACCTTGCTAACTGTTGATTTCTGTTGTACTTGTCAGAAACTATTAACCACATCATAGCCTGCACCTGGGGAGATACCTGTATTTTAACAATTGTAGAGCAGATTACCATGTTTTTGTCCGGTTTACAGCACTGAGACCAGGTGGTAGTGTTGTACAGTGAAATTCATTCTGCTACACATATACTACTACTTTTAAACAAATAATGGTCTCTGAGGTTTTCTGTCAATGACTTGTCATCTCTGCTAAATTTTGTAGTTCGGTCTTTAAAGTTCTTCTTGCCACATACACAGTTTATTCCTTTAGGGCTTTGTTTTAGCAGCAGTCTAACACAGGATCCATGCAGGGTTTGTACTTTCGATAGAGTGAGTTCCTGCAAAAACTTGGTGGACTCGCTTTGAGCTTTCCCAGGGGCTTTGTTTTTCCCTTCACTTTCCATTTATTAGAGACTGTGAATGTAACACATAACCAAGGATTTTCTTAGCCTTGTTTTATCTTTCCCACAGCTGTATTTACTGGACGTCCCTGTAGTATTTTGCTGTTTAAATACATATTTCTGTTGAGCACCAGAACGTTTCTTCTGACATACCACCCTGTATACTGAGGTAGCACAGAGATATTCCTTCCTGTTCCTGAAATCTCAGAATTAGCTGTTACCAAAAGACATGCCTGGTTTAAGATGAGGGTACTAAATATCTCTTGTGATGTTGACAAAATAGATGTATTAAAAGGGAAAAACCTTCCTTCAAACTCCTGCCTGTTTTCACAGGTGTTTTCCTGCAAAAGTAACCTTATTTTTTCCCCTTCCATGAAATTTTCTAATCTTTGTTTTAATACCTCTCCAGAGCCTTGAGGGTCACAGGACCACACCACTAAGCTTTCCCACAATAATTCCAGGAATATCTCCAAGATATGAATCATCATCTCCTGCCCTGTCAGATGCTGACACAGCCTGCATTATGCCCTGTCTGGAGCACACATCACACATCTGGGGCCTTCCTACTATTTCCCTGGAGCTGCCCATTGCTTGTGCACAATCCTGTTGCCAAGGCCATAACCAGAGCCAAAATCTGTGTGTGGACTTGGCTCTGGAAGAAGTTCACTGCCTTGTAATGAAGTAGCGGAGCCAACTCTGAGTTTCATGCAACACTGCCCTACCACCTATAGGAAAGTTGCTTTGTTTGCATTCTCTGTGGCTTTTTGGCTGAGTCTGGGTGAGGAAGGGCAGGCTTCCTTGCCAGCCAGACCTATGAAGCATCATTTCTTGTCATTCTTTTCCCCCTGGCTGCGGGGGGACCATATAGCAGCCTTCCAGTGCCTGAAAGGCCCCCTGAAGGGGCCTAACAGGAAAGCTGGGGAAGGACTTTTTACAAGGGCAGGTAGTGACAGGACAAAGGGTAATGGCTACAAACAAAGAGGGTAGATTTAGACTAGATAAAAAGAGGAAATTCTTCACTGTGAGGGTGGTGAGACACTGGAGCAGGTTGCCCAGAGAAGTTGTGGATGCCCCCTCCCTGGAAGTATTCAAGGCCAGGCTGGATGGGGCTTAGGGCAACCTGGTCTGGTGGGAGGCGTCCTTGCCCATGGCAGAGGAGTTGGAACAAGATGATCTCTAAGGTCCCTTCCAACCTGAACCATTCTATGATTTCCCAGACTTGCTGTCTAGCCTTGACAGTACTGTCTGAACTCCTATGTGTTACTGTTCCCCAGTCTGGGGCTGATTTCCGCCCCATGCTCCACAGAGCACTGCTTTACGCACACATACAGGGATCCAAGACAACTGGAACATGCATGTCTTCATGCTGCAGGACACCTGCTTATGTTTGCCTGCCAAACAACATGTTCACAGACACTTCTGGTTGCCACCAAGAAAGATGGAGTTACAGCAAGGGCCTGGGAAACCCAGGAACTTTTAAGGGATGAAAATCTATAAATCTATGTAATGGAAAAGCACTTGGTGGGGACAAAATGGAAGCAACAAGATCTAATGGAACTCTAATGGGAAAAGACCCATGGGTCTAAGCCACCAGATGAGGAACTCTAGACTAGAGCTCCTATCCCACTAGACAGAGGTGGGATATCAAATGCCTTCTCTGCACAGGGGAAGTCTGAGATGAAACCTAAGTCTGGCGATGGGGAATAGAGCAATGCTGTGGCAGCGGGCTGTGAGCTGGTGGGAAGCCGGCCTGGGGCTGCTTGCCTGTGCCCTGTGCTTGGCCACTGGTGCCAGCTGGTGGTGCTCTTGGCAGCATTTTGCCACAGCTGAGTAATGTGTAGAAAATATAGATTCTTGTGAACACTACTTTCACATACAAACAGGTTGCTTCGGAAGATAGCTAGTTCACACCACCATCTGAAAACCCACTGTCATGGACACAAAAAGCAAAACCAAAAACCCCATGCATTTTCAACACCAACTGTAGCTCTCTTCTAGACCTACAAAAAAAAAAAAAA
>WBMW01001305.1:906621-932308 GCA_013396635.1 Penelope pileata | reverse complement strand
AAAAAAAAAAAAAAAAGAAAGCTGAAAGCTGTAACAGATGCCATCTACCATGGGAAGTGGAAGCAGCATTCCCAAGCAGAACTTAAATATCAGGGTAATGACATTCAGCGAGCTGCAGTCAGCTTTCATGAAGGCTGTTTTTAGCTAGAATAATTTACACATTGGTGGCTGTTCTCATGGCAAGGGCCTGCTGGACAGACAACATGCATTTACAAAATTCAAGATGTACACAGTAATCAGACAGAACTGACTCAGAACTTCAGAAGACTGACAATGTGTAGGATCAAAAAGACCCAAGAATGATGAATGAAACCATACAGTTACCATGCAATGTAAATAGCTGTTCACAAAATGATAAACAAAATGATAAGTTGCAGCATTCTTGTTTTTGATTTTTAAAAACATTTCGGCCTGTGGATACATGTATTTCTCCCAGGTATTTTGGTACATGTCAGGCTTGCAGCAAAATCTCAAGCCTTCAGATGTAAGCTGTAGAATGATTATTGTTAAATCAGATGCAGGAGCAGTAATTCTGCTTCTTCCAGGGCATATCGAAATCCTATTTTTACTGACTCTGTAGATCACAGAGAGAGAAAACTTTTTACTTTGAAATCTCAGTTTGCCAAAACAATTTTTATTAGAAGTTTCTTCACTGTATTCTTCCATTTTTGATAATTTTAAAATAGAAAAATATCTTTAAGAAAATCAGCCTCCTTCTTTAGGAGGGACCATTACACACTCCCTCCTGACACCTATTCCTAAAGACCAAGAAAATCAGTATAAAAATCCAACTTTCACAACAGTTTCACAATGATTTCATAGCAGACTTTTTTTCCTTGGTGTGTTACCCCTGGCATCTATCTTGAAATCTAACTCTGTCACCTGTCTAAAAAGTAATTGTTCTTAAACATTAATATATGGGCAATCTCATGGAGGCTTTGATGAAGCTGCTTGGGTGAGCAAAGCCTACGACACGTGTGAGTGTTTGCAGGGTGATGAATGTGCCCACCTTCGGCTGCATCGATGTCCTGGTTTGCTGATGTACAGCTCTTCAGGGGCACAGCATGGCAGCTGCTGGCTGCCTCTGATGTGCTGTGTGTCATTTATATTTAGCAGGGTATCCGAGTTTTTGGTCTGAATTAGAAGCACAGAGTTTGCTCAGCACACCCCTTGACTTTGGCTGGGCTATGAAGCACGCGGCAGCCCTTCAGAAGGATCACACACTTGGCTTCCTTTACTCCTTAAAATGGTCCTGTATGATCCAGGTAAAATACGGGCTCCTGTTAAATCTGAGTGAAAGAAGTATGCGTGCCTAGGACCTGCTGCTTTAAGAATAAAGGGAAAGGTGAAGCAGATGAACAAACCTGCATGGAAAGTTTACAGCATGCAGTAGTTTTGAGATGTCATGTGGAATTTAATTGGCAATTATACCACAGAATGGAATGTTAAAGTATGTGTAAAAACACCGAAAAAAATAATGTTTGTTATATTATGCCACCCTGAAGAATAATGAAATCTAACTTAAATGCACACATGCAGTTTTAAAAGGAACTTCTAGGAGCCAGGAAAAAAAAATCAAAAAAGAAAAAAACAGGTGCAAAGCACTTTCAAGAAAAACATTGACCTGAAAGCACAAAAATGACCAAGTCTGAGGAACAAAAGCTAGATAAATGAGTACGCAGATGCACAGTACATTCTATAAAGATGGCAAATTACCTTTCAGTTCATAACATAATAGTTAAAAGTAATAGTTAATACAAGTGATCTCTGATTATCTATTAGAATTGACCTATTTGACCTTTGGGATTTCGTTGATGCCAATAGCTTTTTCACTCTCACATCTTCAATCTTTGCCTCCACTATCATAAAACAAGTCTAGGTATAGTAATTTTCTTCTAGTTATAAGTATTCTGAATTTTAACTTTTAATAATGAAAATGGAACATGAACTTAATAAAATTGCGATTTAGGTATTAGGTTTTGTGGGGCTTGGGTTTGTTTTTTTTCCTTTTTCTTCCCCGCTCTTTTTCCTCAAAGAGAGCCATTCTTATTCATTAGCTTTAAAGACAAGAAATAGGGCAGAGATTTTAGCTAGGCTTTAATGCCAAATTATTTCTAAATAATGATATTTTTTCATATCCAAGAAGAAAAAAAATCCTTTAAATCTTTAGGGAAATGGGATTAAGCCAAGGTACTTCAAGTGATATCAGCTTTGAAGTAATAGAAGCTCTCCTGATAGCCTGAGATTAGAAGGGACAAAAGAGCAGAGCTTGTTCTCAGGTTTGGAAGAATATGAGGCAGGAGAGATAAGCACTTATTCATTACACAAGAGGCAGCACTTAATATGATTTTTGGAAATCAGAGAAGGGCTTGAGAATCCCTAGTCACTGACTAAATTACTTAGGATGATGTTGTTTCTTCAATACATACTTGGAAAGAAAAGAATTAGAAAGACTTGAGTGGATACTGGAACTAAAGCTATGATTTGTTAACCAAAATACATAGTTATTTCATCGATGGACAAAAAAGTAAAAGCATCTGGCTACAAAATACAGAGATTTAACATCCCTCCAGGACTGAGCTTGTATATGACAGGACCCTGTAAGAGATGCCTCAAAATACAAGCCTCAAGGTCAAAGCAGCAGCTGCTGTGCATGTTTCAGTTGCTCTGCTGAGACAGCAGAGGATCAGCTTCATCTACTGCCTAAATGAATTTCAAGAAGCAGGTCCCCATTAACACCAACACGCTTTCTAACAAGCATACTACTATTGATCACCACCAAATCACTACCAGGACAGAAGTTACAAACCATGTCGGTTGCCCCCGTCCGTTACCTTGAAGTAGCGTAACAGCCTCAGGGCTAGTTCACAACTTTACTGCCTTCAGCCTCCAGTTAGTCAAAATTTATACTAATTTTATACTAATGCTGTGCCAGACCCTGGTGCTTCCTATAGCAATGCACAAGCTTACCATAACCTCTGGATTTTTTTATTATTATTATTATTATTTTATTTTATTGGTAATAAAGCGGGAAGTGGCCACTTGCAGACATTCTAAGATCTGGATGACATTTCTCTAATGGAAGTCTCTTAGAGGATTGAGGAGCTCTTTGGGATGCCAAAGCGGCTTTCTTATACTCTCACAGAAGTTCACCTACAATTTTATACCTTGCTCTAACACTGTCTATAAAATTTTGGATGGAGTATTTTGGCTAGAAAATGCCTAGCAAATATCTGAGAAACATATTATTGAAAAGTAAGATGGAAAAACTTGTAAAGAAGAGATTTGTTGATATCATTGTATGGCCACAAATCAAGGGAAACTAACTGGGCTCAAGTTCTAGGCTTGGTTACATGATTTAGAGTTAATAACAGTTTGCACTTGCTCTCAAGATGCTGAACCCAGACCCACAGGGGGTGTGAAGCACATGGGTAGTTTCTCTCTTCCACTACCAGATCTGCTGCATACTGCAAAGGCTTATCTGCAGGAGAAAGCAGATGGTGTTTGCAATGCTGCATTCCAGTTGGGATAGTGCCAGGGGAGGGCAGCTTTAATTTTTGTTCCCTTTTGACCATGACAACTTGCCCAGCCTGGCTCTCATCACTTTTTTTTTTGTGGCAGCGTTAGCTAGAGGAAGATTATGGGGGCAGTGACACTGACTTCTGGTGCTACAATTCTTCTTCGGGTGAGCACAGAATTTGTTTGCACAGCTAGGAACTAAGCATAGAAGTTATCACCAACACAACAGATATGCTATTTATTGTGCACTTAAACAAACAAATGATGAAGTAATTAAGATCAAAACAGCCTGACAACTTGCTCATTCAAATTAGTACCATAATTAATGTTACCCGCCAAAATCAGATAACCTGAGAACCATCCTGGCTGACCCCACAGTGCCTCCCATAGCAAGAAATGGGACATGAGGCAGCTTCCTAACGGAGTGATACTGTCACCCTAAGTACAGGTAGAATGTATTGTGACCAGCATACATTTGCATTTTACTGTGATAAAAAATTCCCCTAATGCAGACAGGCAGAAACTGAAAAATAAAGAGGTTCAACGACAGATGTTTTCCTTGCAAATTGTCTAACGATTACTTGGTATGTACGCTGGAGTTGGCACAGCCTGTCTGAAAGAGATTGCATGGGAGTTTGACTCCAGTGGCTCTAGTGTTCTGTGAATAGACCTAACATTGTAGTCTGGATAACTGGAGAATGGTGTTGCTGTTCATTTTAAAGCATATCCTTTGTCCCCCACCCCTCCACTTCAAGAACTACTTATTTCATGAAATGAGCTTTCCTAGCACCAATCCTTCCAGCTAAACAAAAAAGGAGATGAGAAAAGGAGTGTTTCAAAGTCTGTTCTTCGTATATGAGCAAATGATGTGGAGTGAAATACACTATTCTTCAAGCCCAAAAAGGTGAATTGGTATCCAGCTAGGACTGAAGCAGCCCTTAACAATAATACCTGATAGTTCTCATTACACTGAAAATGAAAGTGTTTCACAAGGATCACTTGAAAGGCTCAGGCAAGATACATTGTTAGTGTCTTTGTATTTGGAAGACCAGTAGGATAAGAAGCAGATTAAACTACCAAAACCCTTATAAAGACACTAAATTTCTACATACACAGATGAACCAAAATAACCTCTGTCTGCTCTGTTTTTCCACGCTATTCTCAGTGACAAGCAGCTCCTCCATTCTGACAGATGCTAAAAAAAAAAAAAAAAGCAGAGCAAAGTCCCTGCAGGATAGGTGGCCACAGACCCACATCCCCATGGGGCACTTGTCCTAGGAAGGAACTACAGGATGCTGAGGCTAATAGGCAGAGGGCTCAGCATCTCCCCAGCTACGTGCAGCCTGCTGGCACATTTTGTGAAGGTGTTGATGAGCACTGATGCATCTCATCATGCCCACAGGTGGGTACAGAGACAGGCACCTCTTGGGAGGATCCCTTTTGCAGATCTCAGCTAGCAGATGATTAGATATTGTCTGTAGGATACCTTCTCAGCAAAGTCCTGCACCAAATGCAACCCCTAGAAAAATAGCATAGAGGTCACTCTCCCACTGTCTTCAACTTGCATGAAGTCAGGCTCTAGCAATCCCAGAAAAGCAACTTGCAAGTTTCTTTATCTCCCCCACCCCATCCAGCCCTACTACACCATGACATCAATATCATGGCACATTTCTGCATGCTGCCCTTCCAAGCACCCTCAGCCTAGATGTGATCACAGGTACAAAGATGCTGAGAATTAATTCAGCCTTCAGCCTCGCTGCCAGCTGGAGCTGCAATACTCATGAACATCCTGAGTGCTTTGACCATCAGCTCTGACCCAGGACCACTAACAACGATTTTGAGAAAGTGCATGTAGCTCTAGGAATATTTTGAAAACATTTAAGAAATTAATAAGCACACTGGGACATAGCAAAAAACACATTGGTTTGCGAGCACCAGAAATTAATAGAAGCCAGGTTTTAATGGAACAATCTACTGAAATGCTTAATTTGACATTGCCTTAAAATGTTTTAATATGAATCATCTATGCATTGTATGTGAAAAACAAACAGAAGTCTTTCTCTTCTCAACTAAACAGGGAAGAGCAGAACTAGCTTAATGTCATTTGATTTATTGCCTAAGTAGAAACTAAGCAGGAAGAATAATTAATCCTCTTTGCCAAAGAGAACATATAAAATCCTAATAATTCTTTAAACAGCATTCATTGCCAAAAGAAAAGTACTCTGGTGCTTCTAAATGGAAGGAAGGCACAGAGATGACATTTTGCATTTTATACCATACTTAAGAGCATCAAGTCATGGCTTAGATGTTACTACCTCTGTTTGCTCTGAATTCAGATCTCTGTAAGAGCATATGCTTTGGTCTTTTGGGAATGTCTGTGCAGTTTAAGTGACATTATGCAGAGGATGGAGGCTGCGTGGTAGCTGTCTCAGGGATGATGAAATGAATATCTTCACAGAGAAAACAAGAGCTTCAGGCAACCATGAGGTAATAGTAAACTTGCTAGATCTTTGACCAAGGGGATCCAGAAGAGATTTAACTTCTCTCCTTCTGGATAATAGCATTTGAAATGCATCAATGTGCATTTTATTATTGAAATCACTTTGTTACAGATCTAGTTTGAGAAACTATTTCACACAATAAGTGGCAGAAGCATTGCTTTGGCAAGTGGTCATCCCTAAACAGTGCCTTCTAATGCTTTTCCACAGCACTAGAGATGTTCAGAACAATTTCTTGGTCTGAGGTAGAACTCATCCCCTTCTCCCACGTGGGAAAACGTGGCAAAAGGAGCAGCCCGCCGGAGTCAAGGCTGAGCCCAACACACAATGCAGCCCCTATGAAACAGCAGCCCTGTAGTCATGTTGTCTTCTTCAGTGTGTTCTCCCCCTGTTTTAGCTAAAGGAAAGTTAGCTAAAGGAACACCTTATGAATGTGTTACAATCAGGAGTTTGTTTGAACAACTCTTCACAGCTGTGGGAGTCAAGTCAAGCTACTTCTGCCTAGACAAAATACATGAGCACCTGGGTGTCAAGGTGGACTTCATGACATCAGGTATAAAAGGATGGCCGTTAGTCCTCCGGCCTGAGGAGAAAAAGAAAGAGGCACTCTGCATTGCCGCTTCTAGCATGTTACCACAGCATTAGTACTGTCAGGACTTGGAAAAGACAGAAAGAGCTTTAGTTGTGGTAGTGGAGACAGATTAGAGATGAATGAGTGGAGGTCCCTGCTGGCAGGAAGAAGGGACAACCCCAGAATGGGAATGGCATTCACCATGTCAGGTGAACTTAGAGGGGTGGAAAGTGCTCTTTCTGCTAAACTATCTCAATGAAGAGGTCTGGGGAGGATGTGGCTCTGCTCTGCTGCATGCTGTGGTGCAAATCAGAACATGAAACCCAACAGCATGGTTGCCAACAGGCAATAGAGACCAAAGTGAGGGAATCGTAGTGAAACCCCAAACATCACTGCCAGTAGGTAAGGAAAAGGGATGTTGAGATTGTTCCTGGTACACTTTTCAAGCAATGGATGCACACTCTACGTATGAGTTCTGCCTGTGACTGCATCTTATTGTTGTAAGACTGAAACTGGGCATATATTGTGTCTTTAAAAAACATTAGCTTTACGTAACTCATGAGAAATCAAAATATGTGCCTGAAGAGCAGTAGTAATCTCGTGTATGAGCAATCCTTGTGCTATCCAGAAAGTCACATAAGTGAGCAATACTTGCTCAAGAGTTCCAAAAACAAGTGCTGATCCTGATACATTATCAGCTGCAGGACATATGTCGTCCTGCTGTAATTTGTGATGAAGTTGACTAAAAGGCAACTCAAACTTGATTTTATCTACAGTGCCTTAGCAGTAAGTGTATGTTTCTTAGTGCATCAACATAGCACTGTTTATTATACCTGAGGCTTTCTGCAACAGCAGTCTGAAATGTACATGAAAAGCCTGGGAATATTGCTGCTACAGACAGACTGTGGATCAACATTTCCAAGTCTCAGACAACACAATGCCCATGGGTACCTGGCTTTTTTAATTAAAATCTAGGTCATTTTTTCTAAGAACGGTAAGGAAAATCAGTAAAAACCATATTCTTGATCTTAAAAACAAACAAGCCACCAGAACCTCTCTAACTTTGAATCGGCTTTAAACATCCTTGGAGATTGCATCCAATATCAGATCTAGAAGCAGAAGCAGAAAATAATGGAAACGAAAGAATCTTTTTAAAGAAAATATTACCCTTTAGAGCTTTTATTTCCACTGCTTACTACTTTTAGACTTGATAGTAGGTGCAAGGTTGAAGCATAAGGACATTAGTGGTTCAAGTCACTTTTGAGAATCAAATGCGGGTCCTAAATCACTTCAGCATTTTTCACGTTATCCTTCGCTTTGCAGCTCTGTTCACGTAAATAATAGCTTATAACAAGGACAACTTCATCCCTGTAAGTCACAATCCTCTTAAGATAGATTCATCTATTTCTTGGTGCAGAAGTATCCAATTTCAAAGCTCAGGTCCTTTATCACTCTCATACAATCCGCAAGACTTAGATAAGCCTGATGAAAAAATTCTATAATACATAGTAATCAATATTTTCCAGAAACATGCAAGTTGACTGAAGCGCTCATTGAACAGAGGACAACGCAGCACAGCTAGTGCAGACAGTGCTGATTTTTTGGGTGAGCACCTCTGCTTTCCTGCTTTGCTGCCTGCTGAGGGGATGCAAGCTGCTGAGCTCCTGACTCACTTCGTAGCACATGCTGCCAGTGCAGGTAAATTATTTCCTGCTGCAGAAAGAAATGCACAGCCAGAGATTGCACTTTCAAGCTTTCACAGCATCCTTTTCTCCCACATCATTTTGTTCCTCCCCACTTCAGCTTTGTATACAATGCCTTTGATTGAAAGCAAATGGAAGCTGAGGGAAGTACATTCATAGTCAGGTATACAGATTTACCTCCATTTATTTTTTCTGATAGGGAAAAAGAACAGCTTATTTTCTTGTTTTCTTCTAAAACAATCATTTCTTTTTCTACCTGAAGAAAAAAATCTCTTGCTACTACTTGTTTTGTACCGAGTTTTGTAATTCCTCTACGTAACACTAGCAACATCCATAACACCTTACCCTGCAAGCAGCCCCACTGAAATCCACTTCAGAGGAACTATGTTTTGAGCAAGAGCTCTGAAGGATATTTAGAAAGCTCTTAGAGAACAGATACGTACAAGCTTGTTTTCTTCTACTCTGTTGTTTGCTATACAGCTCCCACTGCCTAGTTCAGGCATGAGTGGATTTGTATGCCAAGAAACCGTTTGCCAATAATTCCTCACCAGATCAACAAATGCACCTATCTAGATGAAACAGTTCTGCCTGAACATTAAGACTATTAAGTTAAAACATCAGTACTCATATGTTATGAGCTGAATGTGCATACTAGATAATGCTTTCTTCTGAAAGGCTGCATTGCCTTCTCTTGTTTGCTACTTGTCAGGCCATCCGCAGTCAGTATGATATCAAACAGCAACAAAACCACAGCCTGAGCCACCTCTTAGGGAAACTGTGGAGTGCACTTGCATTTCTTGCTCATCTGATTTACTGTTAGTAACCCCATCATTTTTCTTTCCTGGCTATTCAAACTCTCCTCTACTCTTGTTTATAAAGCACTTGCTGAGAGGAGAAAACATCAGCTATTATTGGAACAGTTACTATCCTCTTTTATATGCTACATGGGTCCAAAGACACTCATAGGAATGAAGTTGCAAAAGTCACATTCCCAGAAGGCATTTAAAAAAATATGAAATGAACACTACTGAAATCCAGAACTACACATCTGAAAGGTATAGAAAAGTATCATAATTTTGAATGTGAACACATACGTATTACAAATAGGACAGGGCACTTTCAACCATTCTACGCTTAACTACTAACTGCTCTTAACACCAAACTGCTGTACTTCACAGCCACTTTGTCATGAAAAGAAGCCATGGAAAAATAGTTATAACAGAATTAAAAATATAGATCATGTTCAGTATATGGGCAAGAAGCCTCCAACTGCTCAAGGCAGGCAGAAAGTCAGCAAGAGGTTAAACAAGTCTTTATATATAGCCATTCATCATCGTCTCTGCCTAGCAGCAAGGTTTATCAGCCTGTTCAGACCATCATTATTGTTGTCACCCACACTGTATTCCACCGAGGACAATTAACCACTACCTGCTCTAGATTCCTAGTTATTCAGTGATCTTAAATAAGAATCATGAACTAAGCATGTTTTAAAACCTTTCCAGACATTAGTTAGCCGTAATTTTGACACAACATTTCCTAACCTGCTCCCCTGCTGATCACCAGCTGAAAGGCACAGGTTGAACCTCAGCTCATTCATTAGAAACAGACCAGTCTCGAACACAGGACTGCCCCTTCCTTTCCTGGGAAGCAGTATCTTGTCCTGCTTTCTATGCCTCCTGCAGCCACTGGCAGAGCCCACAGACCAGTGCCAGCCACCGCCACCTTCTGATGGTGATAACAGGAATGTCCCCAGCACCAAGACTGAGTTGCTGGGAGGCACCCAGCGGCACCAGCACATCCCACCCACACCTAGAGTAACCTAGATGGCTTTGGTCTTCTCGTTTGGCACTGCTTGAATTGTGAACCTACTGCTGAGTGCCATGTCATTCACACACAGGACTAGAGCTCATCCAAATATTTTAGGGGAAGGCAGACAGTAGGCTGGGCTGTTTTTATTTACTTCAGACTTTCTTCTTTAATTATACCCCTGCTAACACTACCATCTAGGTGACACGAGCCAAACAGTAATTATATAATATTAAAAAACCCTAAATATTTAAAATTCTGTTAAACACTCTCCTCACAACTAGAGCTTTTATTTCAACATGGTGATCGCTGGGAAAAAAGCAAGTGTCCTCCACTGTAGCAAGTTTATGATGCCGTTTCTAACCAGCTGATCATCTTACTGTGTGACTAATGGGTCTAAATGGAAGTCCCTAATTTTGTTTCCACCTCACTAGTTCATCTCAGTATATTAGGAAAAAGGAAGCAGAAAAGCATAAAACTTTAAGCATGTATGTCATTGCGCGATAAAGCACAAGGACAAATTGCAAGCGGCACTTGATGGGCAGATATTTCTCAATCTTACCTCTGAAGATATTAAAAATATACTTTATTTATGAAAAAGAAATATTCCTAAAAAGCTAAATGAGATCTTCAGATGTGTCACTTGTTCCTTGAAAACTGGCACATATTTGTTCATTATTAAGTGAACTATTTCTTGTCGCTTCCATTCTCTTAATTGATAGGGCTGCTAAAAAGCATTTGCTGAAGATGTCACTCTTGCAGATTGGTGAACAACACACAAATAAAGGCATGTATGTTGTGCAGCATTGAGTCTTGATTCTCTCTCCCAGGCCTGATGGAAGTTGTCCAAGGATCCATTTTGAACAGACTGGATGTTGGAAAGCCATTGCGTTAATACAAAGGCAGAGTTTTAAAGCTGGTGAAGACTGAACTAAAACACTGAACTCAAATACATCCAAATCACTCTTCCAGACTCTGATCTTAGATTGGTGTCTGGATTAAGACTGATTTATATTAACTCTGACAAGACCTCTTGCTCTTAGCTCAAGTGCCCCAGGATGAATACACCTCAAAGGAGAGCCTGCATTCCAATACCGGTTTTCTGTCCATAAATACAAATGATCACAACACACGTACTGCTTCCTTCTCTCAGCTTGAGGATTCTAGATTCCTTTTTTCAAGAGGCCTTAAACAGCAGCATTAAGGAATCTCAGCAGCCTTTGCAAGTGGCTTACTGGTTTTGAGCACAAAGATCTGCCACCTGTGTGTACCTGAAGGCACCTTGTGCAAGTGACACACTAATCAACTAACCATAAAGGCTGGCATGCAAGAATTGGATAAACAGCTGCGCTCCTTTCCTGAAAAGCTTGCAGACCAAAGTTCATGCATGGAATATGAGTGACTGTGACAGGAGGCACTAGGGGCATCCAGCCAGGAGCTGAAACAGGAAGCATGACTGAAGGTCAGATGAGGGAAGATCTTGCAGATTAAAAACATCTCCGTACAGCACTAGATTTCATGCTATGCATATTATATACATGAAGGTACTCCAACAGATCTCACAGTGATCCACTTTTCTTTGAAGCACTGGTATGCATTCTACAGAAACAATGACTGGACTATGGTTGCTTACTGTGCGGGGGGGGGGAGAAAAATATAAAGATAAAAGGTAAAGAATACATTGTTCTGTTTCCCACAAATCATGGTTGGTCTGGGGAAAAATATTTTCATAGAATAAAGTCACAGACTTACAATATTGTAACATAATTAACAAAACTAAAGAAATTTACTACTCAAGTATTATCCAATATATTGTAAGGTCTGTCAGGTACAAATATGACAGTATATGTGCAACACTATTTTGGTGAGAAGATCTGCTTTTTGAAATTTTCAGTTAATTTTCAGTTTAAACCACACTAAAATCAGGAGTAAATAAAATACTTTGGCTATAACAGAGCATTGAAAGACTATATACCAAGGTTTGTTATCATAAGGTACAGTAGAACTCAGAGCTCCTTGGCTGTGTAGAGCACATCTGTGCTTTGCGAGCAGAGATCTTAAATCTAATGGACACTAATGATTCTATATAAAGGAAACCAAATTTCATATTTCCTTTTTCACTATCATGGTTATGAGATGCCTAGTAATGACATGCAACTTAGCAAAGAAAAAAAAAGGGCAGAGCAGCAAGGGGTTGACCTCCTGCTCTGCAGAACCTAGGGCTTTGCTGCAGGCACATACCACCAAGACCATCTAAATGGATGCATGAACTTCAGGGTTGACTATGCTTTCTACCTCCCTCTCTGTTCTCTAACCACTATATGCCAGGTTTAGTTAGAACACAAATTCTGCCTTCTGTATGTAAAATGCCTTCCAGCACCATTAGCTGCATCCTTCCAATTTATATCACAATACAGCTGAGATGATGAAAGAAGACTTGGGCACAGTTTTTCTACTTTGTATACGTAGTAATTGCATAAGGACAATAAAAGCTACCTCTGTCCTGAAGTAAATTTGTGCATTTAACAGCTGTTATATGCATTTTCTTCTGTTTTGAACTTTTGAAAACATGGAGTAAACAGCCTTTAATAATGCAACTTCTACCTTTAACTACACAGCAAATAAAATGAATTGCAACTCAGAAAAACAGTATAGAAGAGATGTCCTTAAATGAGATTCTTGGTCTGCTCCAGGTGTTATGTAGGGGGCTGACCTGGGTGACCTGCAGCAGAATCAAGACATCAGTTTCACAGATTTTTATTTATTTATTCTATTACTAGCAACATATGATGTCAGGATGGATGTAGCTGAAGTGGTTCTGTAAATGATTTTGCCAGAAGGAAAGACAAAAGGCAAGACCTGTACAGCATTGGTTCAGCAGCTGACACCAACTGTCAACAGAGGATTATTCTGTAGGATGCACAAGCCTTAAGGGACAGTTTTTTGGGAACTCAGCACCCAGCTGAGGGAGCCAGTGGGAGCCAGCATAAGAGCATGCTGAACACTTGTTCAAAGCAGATCTGATGCTGAGAGGTATCCAGCACCCACGGCCCTGACAAATTTCCAGGGCTTTAGGAGCATTCTGAATTAACATCAAGCTTA
This sequence comes from Penelope pileata, assembly GCA_013396635.1. Taxonomy (NCBI): domain Eukaryota; kingdom Metazoa; phylum Chordata; class Aves; order Galliformes; family Cracidae; genus Penelope; species Penelope pileata. The sequence goes on along the minus strand of WBMW01001305.1, from coordinate 919,109 downwards.
CTGTCAGCTCTTCCTCTCTCCTGCCTCCCTCCTATTTTATTACCAACAGTAATCCCATTCTGGGAATCCTAAATCACTTTATATGATTTTCTCTGTCCTATTATCATTTTCCCTCTGTGGGAATAGCTGGCAAGTGCCAAATTTATTCTGCACAAATTGTTTTAAGAGAAGACTGATGTTCTTCAATCTTCCCTTAAATTGAACATTGTATCTTGCTGGTGAGGATGGCCTATCCGAGATGTTTGACTTGCCACACACCTACCCCGTGCAAAGAATGAGATTAATGCTCCACATTACAGAATAGATGTTCTGAACAGCTGGGAGCACGGCTCACAGCCACTTAGTGCATTTCTTCATTTTTAATATCTCTTCTGTTACCCTTTAACTAACTGCAGCCCAATTACTCCAGGGGGCAGGTAAAGGGCTGACCTTCTCATGCTGCCTCATCAATCACAATCAATACCCTTATTTGCACTAAGGATGTCTTGAAAGACTTGTGTGTACTGTGTGAGTGGAGGAGAACAGGACAGATATCCAGTCATACCACAGCGTTTACCACAAGAAATGTCATTTACAAGGCAAAGGAAGAGAATACAAACACATGACAATTTGTAGTGTCTACTACAAAATAGCAGTAGACAAATGACTGAAGTGTGTTGCTTTCCTTTTTCTTTCCCTCATTTCCCCTGCATTTTCTCATACACTTGCACGCACATGTCCATGCACACATACAGCTTTCCTCTTGAAGCTTGCCAATTGCCACAGATTCATCTTTCTAAGTACATAATTCAATCCACTGAGAATTATGCTGTGGTAATGTTGATGAGCTCTTAATTCTTCTGTACTTATTGCAGCAAATTTATCACTGACCTTAATGAATCTACCATTATGACAAAAACGTCAGTGCCAAATCTCTTAAGAAGGTCTAGCATACAGCGGTTTTAAGAGGTCGGTGTTTTATTTTTTTTTTTAAATGGATCATTTAAAAAATAGAATAGGAACTTACATTTTTAAAAAAAGATTACACGAAAAAATCACTGACTCATCTGTTTGGGTACTGACAGATGAACATTGTTATTAACTAAAGCTCAGAAAGCACAAGGGAAAGTTATTTTGCAGAAGTTCTACTTTGTGTGCTGGAAAAAGTCATCAAGAGCCCCGTGGTCACATCAGCATGTTCAGAAAGACTCACCACTCCTGGGAGCATCACCCAACAACAAATGCGATGGTGAGGTGCAGCAGGACACAGGTCTGTGTTTGCTGGCAACCACTGGCAAAAATGTTTGAGAAGCTCATATAGGATTATTCACCCCCATATCTGCTATCTCTAAAATATCTTTGCTGAGTTGCTATTTGCTACAAGCGAAATTATTTCCTTGTAACATGCATAAAAACAATGCCTACTTAATACCCTGCAGTGGTTGAAAACTCTGTACTGAACTGAAGTGCACAACCTTGCGCTTCTCATTTTACAGGTAGAGAAAGAGAGGGTAAGAGTCTCCAGGGCAAAACATCAAGCAAGCAGACAAGGAAAGGAAAGCTGATGCTCCCATTACCTGGATTTTAGGATCTATACTGTGCTTGCATTGTGTAACTATCTGGAGAGGAGGAAACTCATGCCTTCGAAACAAATTATGTTTTCACCAGAAAGCTTACCCACCAATAGAAGGGCTTGAGTAGGCACAAACAGCAAAATCTTACCATTGTATATGAAAACCCCACACTGCTAGCATACATCTTTTCATAAAGCACTCTCTAGAGGAAATACTGCCATAACAGGTGGCTGGAGCACCATTTCTTGCACAAGGCTTGGTTCAAAATTAAACTCAGGTCCCCCAAAACAGATAGAGCCACAGCAGTTCTGCCTACTCTGGCTGCAGTAGCAGTCTCCAAAATTACAGATACTCCTTGTCTCAATAAAAACAGATCTGGCCTTCAGCCTTCCAGCCCCAAATCTAAAACCAAAACATTCCTTTCAACAAATCAACCTGCAGCCTGAGCAAATTACGAGGGGGAGAAATCAACACTGTCATCTGCTTGTGGAACAATAATTATCCCTTGTATGCTACTCCAGAAGCAATGCCATTATCAAAAACATCATGCCTGTAAAATAATACTTCTGGGAACAGTGCCAGAATGGGGGCACATAGCTTCTGCTCAGTTTGCAAAAATCCAAATCAGACTAGGCATTTGTTCTTCTGCTGCCTTCCCTAACAGAAAACAGGCCCTCAGCATGCTGGGCTTGCAGCATGAGCACATAGCAGTGCTTATCTCCGAGGTCAGCTGTATGGCTGGAGAGACATGACATGACAGTGGCACTGGGAGACAGACAGGTCTTTTGGTGACAAGCAGCTATTACTAACATTTCTCTGCCTGTAGTGCTGTGGAAGAAGACTCATCCCTGGCATGCTGGCTTAGGAAGTGCCACTGGGCAGGGGAAGGCCTTGAAGCCAGATTACCAGCCTGCACTGTACTGGTCCCTAGCTACCTCCCAACACAAGAACACAAAGCCATGATAGTGAAGGGAAGCATTCCATCTTCAACAGCTCCACTGTGAAATTGGTGTAGTGGTATTTCACTATGTCCTTCATCAAATTGGCCTCCTTCCTCTGAGGCAGGCTTGTCCTGCAAAGAGCTGACACAGCACAAGAAAGCCCGGAGGTGAGAGACAGCATTAACATAGCAAAATGTGGGAAAACAATTAAAAGTCATCCAACACAACTAATCAGGCACTTTTCCAGGTTCTGCTCATTACTTGTGATATAAAACATTGAGAAGAGGCAGCACACTTCTAGGAGATGTGCACTTATAACTTGGATTACACAGGAGATAATCAGATTGACACTGGTTTGAGCTCGTTGAGCTCATTTCTGACATACTGTAATTCCGAAACTAAGTTGTTGTATCAGCCAGTAAGTGACAAGTTCAGCGCTAATCTATAAAAATTACAGCCTCCTTACTGCTCAGCTCATTAAACTGACTCTGTCTCCCGGCCACCCATTCATCTTCATAATCATCCCCCATTCAGCCACTAACCTCCCCTGAGCATGCAGTTTGCAGTACATCAGGAAGATAAAGTGGGTTGATATTTGCTTCTATAGAACAGAGGCTTTTAATTTTTAGACACACTTTAAGTACAAAGATAAATAAGATAACTTGATATCACATTCTAAACTCAAACACTAGAAAAACAAGATTGCATTCAGATTCTACAGCAACATTAACTTGGCTGCATGCAGCTTGCTTTATTCCTGTTTTTTTTTTTTTTTTAAAGTGTGTAGTTATTTAAGTTGCACCACTGAAATATCTGTCTGAAAAAAATATAAAAAGCACGCTTCCTTTACATAGTCCTTTTAGAGAAAAAAGGGGAGAAGCATATGTAAGACAACATAATGAGTCTGGGTGGGTATTTGTGGAACAGGCCAGGTGGGAGGCCTTGGGGATCATAGCTTCTGTCTCACATTGGAGTTCAGGCACCCTAGCCTCTTAGCTTACTGCCCTCCAGGCTGCCACCAAAGCCCTAGTGATATTACATACTACAGTGCAATTTGTCAGCTTTGTTCAATATAGATCAGGAAAAGAATCGTCATAGAAAAAGTGTACCACGTGGGACTTTTTGTCTTTAAGGAGAGAGGGCGCTCAATCCCTCCTCAAATGAAGTCCCTGCTCCTTGAGAAGCAGGATAGCAACCCAGGTCACTTTCTGCAGCCTGCCTCAACTCTTGATTCCCTGACAGAATCAATGATGAGGAAAGCACTTCTGAGGTTTAACCAGATTAATCAAGTCAGTTTCTCCTTTGTGCTTCTATTCAAGAAGTCTTTGGCCATCAAGTGTGATCTTGTCAGAAAACCGATAGTTAATTACCTGCTCCATGTGCCTTGAATCTGTTCAATTCACTTTTTCTTCTTTGAAATGTCTTACATCTTTGATTAAGTCACTCTGTGGGTTTCAAATAAACATTAGGCAGAATGCCTCTCTGAAACACATCCCATTCTTGCTTTATGTCCTCTGCATTGCCAAATAAGGAACTGCTTTCCCCACAGAGTCATCGTCCCAGCATCTTGCTGGATAAGGACCATTGAAAGTAATGGGCCTTGTCCTGCTCTCAAGCTCAGAGCCTGCATGCACCAAATGCAAGCCACATTCAAAGCTCTAAAGTACATTAACAATTACAAGTGTTAACTGGCTACACTGAAATATAACGCAAGAAATGAGGCAAATGTTAGGAAACTTCAGGAATCAATACATCTTTCTACTGCCTGGGATAACAGCTGGTGCCATGCCAACACGGAATGAGCTTCTCCACCCACTCCTGAGGAGAGACCAACCCAACTGGGCCAGTCTGTTCCCTATAGCAGCACTCAGCTCCCCCTGCACTCTGGTTAAATTTGGAAGTATATGAAGTGCACTCCATACTGCTTCAATACAGGCAGCTACAAAACAAAAATGTAAAGAGCCTAAAAGTAACAAGAGAGAAAATTTCTGTCTTGAGAGAGATGCAGTGAAACTGATCGTAGTAGTTCAATAAACTTTTCTTTACATGTGAGGGAGTTCACTTGGAAAAGCAGGCAACAGGGCTATTCCTGGTATCAAGTCACTCCAGAGATTGAAAGCACGCTTGCTAAAACATCTTGAATCTATGTCAGCTTCTACTCCTTGCAAATAAAAATAAGACATTCTAAAACAGTCCCTGCATTTCACAGTTGTGCTCACATTTGAAGACTATAAGATAATTTCCTTACTTGACAACTCATGCTATCACATTCCCAATTTACATTTTGTCCTAAATTCACAAACATACTTAGCATTGAAACCAAATCAGAACTAAAGCCCTACACTGGTGGTTTAAATCACACTAAATCAGAGAAAGTAAAGAAACCTGAAAAGCTGTTAAATTCAAGTTTTAAAGATAAGGATAATTGATTTTTCATGGAAGAAGTAATTTTTAATTTTAAATTGGATACTTTTATGTAGTTATGAATTATTAGTGCAGTCAATAATTACTTTTAAATCAGTACTGATAACTAAAAGGTTTTACAGCTGATTTTAGGTTCATGCAATGAGTCTTAAAAATGAAGTTGAAGCAGTAATTTTTTGAGTAGTAAAACATTTTGTTACTATTACTCTTGTGAGGTCTTATCAGCAGACAGTTCTTTGAATTTCTGTAAATTTACTAAGCTCTTTATAATATAGAGATTATAACAAAGATCCCTTCTCTAATACAGTCATGCATCATGAAGATTTCCCATGGCTTGATGCCACAGAGTCTCAGACCACAGAGACTTCAGGTGACAGGATGTGGCCTTGTCAGCTGAGAGATTTGTGCCAGCACATTCCCATCTACTGCCCAAATCACTCCTGGGCGCAACATGAGGCCCTTTCCTCATTTCCTCTTTGGAGAGGCACTGGGGAGGAAAGAAGGCCAAGAACTTCTCAGCTGTGTTATTTTCAGACACAGCTGTATTACCTTAATATTAGAATTATTCAAGTCACAAATGACTGATTATTTTTCATACAAGTTTGGGGCACTCAAAACTCCTAGGAAACAGTAGCTCTGTGTGTGTAGAACAACTGAATGAAACCTCAAATTCCAGCATAAAACTCAACATATTTGGAAGGAGAATCCTTCACTATGAGATGTTTCTTATAGCTTTGAGCTTTTGGAAAACAGCATTTTGGCAAGACTTCTTGCATCTCATCTTTGCTGAAGCCGAGCCCACCCTACCAACCAGATCCCCCCCAGCTCCAGAAGGAGCTAGTTTGCTACCAGGGCTTTGCGAGCAGCACAGGCCAGTGGAGATCCTGGTAGGAATTGAACAATTGCTGTTCCATTAGATGTAGAAGAGAAAAGCCATTACCATTCACTTGCACTAAGACAAGTATTTAACATAGTACTGGAGTAGTATTTAAGTATTTTTTTGTGTTGTTAGACAGAAATAATAGTGCAATACAAGCACAATAATAGCACAATGCAAGACCACTTACATGTTTTCAGGTGATTCCTTCTTGAATATATACTAGAGTATACAGCACAAAGATGGCTGTGTGATTATTTATGAATCTCTTCCCTTTGTTTCCTTCAGCTAATAAAGGGCCTGTATTAATTTGAATCTCATGTTCCCACTACAAAATTTCAGGCAATTTAGCAGTTTGGGGAAGGTAAAACTCCTGCATAGATACCTTATTTTCCTCCAAATCCTGTACTCTGTTATACCTTGCAAAACTTCATTGCCCAGATGTTTTACTCTCAGATCCAGCATGGCTATTTGTGTATCTAGCCTCAATTTTTGCAAAACCATATAAAGGACTGCAATTAGAATAAAGTAATAATAAAAGCAGCAGCCAAAATTGCATCAAAATGATATTTTCTTTAGTTTTCCATATGTTGCAGGAGCTACTGCTAATCTATAAGCAATGTCACTCAAAAGCCATGAAACATATTCCAATATAGGTGCCTGTTATCTGGGGGTAAAAACTGATCTACATTATGCAGAGCAAAGTTAGATCCTTGGAATAACTCATTTTATTCTGAATAAAGCAATTATGCTTACTAGCAAGATTCAGATTTACTATTACAGGGGCACTCGCTGAACAATTTCTTGTGAAAACATAGAAGGCTCTGTGTGTACATGCAGTCAAACCTTCTGCAAGTCTCACTTGAGAAAACACACAATCAGTGCAGAGTGAGAGCATAGAATGCCATCTGTACTTTTAGCTTCTCTTCAGTGTGGGCAGGAGAGGATAACCGAGTATATGCTTTGAGAAAGTGAGACTTCGAGCTGTTCCATTAATTGTGAGTGACTGCAGAAAACAGTGCTTCCCCATCCTCTGCCATCTCAGAGATCCAACCTCTGTAACTCCTAGTTGCTGACAATGGAAATTACGTAGGGAAGTCAATGTTTTCATTCAGAGTTTGATTAAAAAGCTCTAAAGGCACAAAGTCTAGTTTTAATTAACAGGAAACTCTTCACACAGTTGTCATCCCAGGGAAACAAACCCTTGGCACAGATAGGTGTGATGACACTTCCATACATGTAAACACAGAGGGTAAGTGCTGGTTTTCATTTTACACTTTAAGTTTTACAAGGCTAGAAATGCGGGGAGGAAAGCTAATACTATGATTCAGCTTTGTTGATAAGTGCAAGGGAAAGGACTAGAAAGGAAGGATCATCTTCTAGGATCTGAACTCCCAAACCACAAGTCTATTGAATGCATTCACCTTACAGTTTTGTTGGAAAAAACCCAACTTTTACAAGTTTACTTAACAACAAAATAAAAAGAAATATCACCACAGAAATATAAAATACATAGCAATTTTCTTAGTTGAGATAACAGCAATAGTTTCCAAGAAAAGTTTTTGAAATGAATAAGCAGTGAATAAAAAGTAATTCAAATATGGTTGTGTCAGTAATCAACATGCTAGTGTGGAGTTTGATTTAAAAGAAACTAAAAGAAACAAACACGTTCAGATAGAGTTAGAATGAAAAGTTTTATTCAAATTGAAAAACAAATAAGTTTCCTTTCTTCAAGGACCCTCTCCCCCACAGGACTTGAGTTGTCCTCACTTGGCAGCAGAGGCCATCAGCACCAGGACATCATGCTGCTCCACTCTGATCCAGTGAATATTTAAGCATTTTTTCCCCTCTTGAAGCAGACTGCTACAAGTCCTCTAACCATCAGGTTATACGATCATTTTCTGTTCCTCTAAATAATTCACTTCTCCTGCAACATACATGTCAATCACCAGAAAATAGCCATCACAGACCACGCTGCATCCACCTGCTGCAACAGAGCTGCATTAGTTAGCAACCCAATGCTGACCCATACAAGCAGGCTTTGTCTTTCCAAGATACCTAAGACACCATCGGGAGCTGGAGGGGAGAGTATGCCATCCAAGTTCATGTGCTGAAGAGGCAATTTGCAGAGATTTGCTGTTGTGGAGTTGTGCAAAACTAAGTTTCCCTATTAAATAACAGTGAAGCAATTTAAACAAAACAATGACAGACTGTTAAAAGTTCAGAGGCTCTAAGGTCATTTTGTGTATTCTAAACTATATAGGCGAAAGGCTGTCACTGTGCTGACACTCAACTGTGCGTGGACGTGCAGCCCTTCAGGCAATGAAAGGCTTGGTAGTTTGTGACTACTACATTGTGTTTGTATGCTTGATTTAAATGACAAAAGCTGAGAAAAAAATTCACAGAGCAAAGAGAACATCTGAATCAGTCTAGTGCTGCAAGGGCCAAGGTGCTGCAGGAAACAGGGCTTTCTCCATAGACTTCAGCTGCCCATACACTTGATCACAGATGGGTGTGTAAAACTTTGATCCTAAACAGAGGGCCTTCTACTGTGTCTCATGCTTTCCTCTCCCCCTCCTTGACCTTGCTGCAGATCAAAGAGGCTGCAAAAACCACCTTCCTCATTCAGCCCTAATGGATTTTGAACAAGTTCAGTAGCACTGGGATGTGGTCAGATGTCTGGCCTAACACATAACAGCAGAAACACTGCTCATGAAGCTCAAAGCAATGCCCTGTTTTGTAGAGGGCTATTTCTGCTGCTATTCAAATTAACAGCAACACTTGCTAACCTGTAGTGCGGCACTTCTAGAATATTTACATTTTCTGCTCTTTAAAGAGGCACAGCGACATTTTCCTAGCAGTATAGAATATACAACATCCTTAGCCTTTTACTTAAGTGTATGTTGAAATTTTTACACTAATAGCAGGAGTTTTTCATTGCCTTTCTTTCCTTTTGCTAAAATAAATGTTACTTCCAGTTGAAAAGTCATTTTCTAGAGTCTATCAGTCTTTGGGTTTAGTTTTTTTTTTTTCCTCCCGCTTCCACAAATGCTAAGTACAAAGCTGCTCATACTTCTTCCATGGCTCTCTGGGACTCTTGCTCACATGACAGCCCTTGAAACAAGGCAGACAAACTCAAGATGTGAGACCAAGCAATGGACTCCAAGCATTTCCCAGCAAGTCAACAGCCTGCATGTTCTAAGATACAAAACCATTTATAAAATCAGAGCTAGCTGATTTATTAAATCAGAGCTCCACAGCATGATTCTTCACATTAAAGGTGTATTATATGCACCTATGTTGGGATCTATGTGAGAAAAACCCATCTTCTCCTGGAACAGTAAGGGGTAGCAACCAGACAGTTGCAAGAGATATTTTCTTGGAGCTTGATATAGCAGTCACTGCTGGAGCATGAACTGATGAAATTGCATAAGGGAACAGTGTACTCATATAGAGAGGAAATACATAGAAGACAACCTGAGCAAATTAACCAAATAACGCCCTAAAAATAACTTAAATTCCTCTCCGCAAATCCTCTCCACCACTAAGAGAAAGTAAAAACAAAAAATAATCTATACAGTAGTCCTGTTAGCATTTGCAAGGAAAAAAAAAAGTGTGGTTACTTGCTCACTACAAGAGGCTTGAAGTTGTTAACCAAGGGAAGAATCTCTTAGTGATGATTCCTACCATACAAGGAATGAGACTTCATGTGATTGTTTTTTTTTCTTTTTTAATAAATGAAGTTCGATAAAAGATATTTGATGCATCGAAACCTCTTTCAGCTCAAACTCACATCTGTCCCAAATACACCGTATAAACTTTTCCACTATCTGAGAAAGATCAGGTCTCTGCAGATTTCTAATGCAAAAATGAGGGATGCTTCCCCCCACTTCAATCACATTTTTCTCTATTAAAGCAGCTTTCATGTCTGACTTCTCTCCCCACAGTCCTCACACCCTCTTTGTTCACAAAGTCTAAATTTCAGTTACACAATGAAAGTTACACAAGAGAAAAAAACAAAATCACCAAACAAACAACAACAAAAAATCCCTGAAGGAGAGAGCACAGATCTCCATTCAGAAACTTGATCTGATGGCAGAGGACAACAATGAAATTAATGAGGCTTCAGTGTTAAAGGCAAAAAAAAAAAAAAAAAAGCACCCTACAACAAACTGAAACAGAAGAGGAAAAACAAAAGGCAAAAACCCACAATCAGTAATAACACTTCCCATCACATCCCAACATCAGCCCGCTAAGGGCTCAGGCAGCAAAGCAAGTTACCCCATGCTCAGACCTGACATCATTATTGTCCTTGTTTCACATCACTGAGCCAAACTAGAGCTCCAGGTCCCTCTGTGGCTCATTACCTCCCATGAAAGCCCCTCTCTGTGGACATTCACTCACTTAGTCAGCCTTTCCTGGCTGGAGTCAGAAAACTATGCCTCTGGAGCCCAAAACACCATCAGGTCTTGTCTCCAACCTGCCGAAGCTGAAATTATTTTGGTAGTGGAGACTCCTATGGATGCAATGTTGTCACCAACAGTATTTCCGTAGAGAGCTTGGTTTGGGTTTAACTGATCACTGCACCTACAGTCATCCACCAGCATACTTCACAGCATTACTTCTGATATTGTAAGTCTGATACACAAGTGATGTGAGTTACCCTGAAATTTTGCATCTATTTTTACCTCTGAACAATAACTCACATAATGAACTCTTAAATATATCCAGTCTGACACACACACTATTGGCCACATTAAAGGTTTGAAGCTGAGTATTCCTAAATTACTTCATGATTGAACAACACAAAACGTGAAGATCACAAATACGTTATTGCACCTTTTTTAGAACTCATTTAAATTTGCATTTAAAGCATCATTTCCTAGCATACAAAAGAAAGATACCTCTCAGGCTTGCTGGAGTTAACCCACATTTATGTCACTTTTAGATGCTTAAACATAAGCACATGATTTTTCCTCAAATTCAACACTGAAGTACTCTGGAATTATCTTAATTTTCCATGAGAGAAATAGCACGTTACAAGGGTAAGAAACTTTTTACTGCACAATACAGGAAACCTCTTCCAGCAACCTGAGATAATATACAGAGAAAAAAAAAAATACTATGCGTTACAGCAGTTGGCTTTAGCCACAGGATGTAGCTGAAAAGGAGAGAAGCTCAGAGCTAGATATTTTGGTTTGTTCTATCAGGTAATAAAGGCACCAGTGGGAGGTTTATAGCCCTAATTGTTGTATCTGCTAATTCTGAAATCTGTATCACAGGCTTTATTACAGCAACAATAGTTGTACTTCTGATTCTAATCATCTTCAAAAATGATGAGTTTGGATACCTTCACACATGGCCACCTGTTTTATTCACAGCAGAATTAAAAGATTAAAGAGACAAGACAATGCTTTTATAGTCAATAGCAACAGTTCACATTCAAAAGGTTTTTTTAAACATTTGATAAAACATTAAATTTTATAAGATACCAACCACTACAAGAATTCTGAAAAAAATCTGTAAACAGTATCTTTACCAAAGATTTTTTCTTAGAAAAGCATAGAATATATTTACATTAAAGGCATCCACTCCACATGGCTGATAACTTCAATCATTTGCATCTATTCTAAAGTCATGCTTGCATTCATACGTTGTCAGAGATGGTAATATAACTGCTACCTTTCCATGTCAGTTCCTTTTGTGTAAAAAATTCTGTACTGAAGGATTCTACACACGAGTTTTTTTTCTGATCAAGGATTTGTCTCAAATCTTCTCTTCCTGTCTTAAAGGAACCACTGAATCAGCTAGGTGAGATACTATTAAAATAAGCAGCAGAAGGATCAATAAGCAAACTATTTTATCCTTAAATTTTCAAAGCGAATATGCAAAAATAAACTCAATTTACATTTGGCACACTTAAAAATGCCAATAAATCCTATGGTATCCTCTTATCACTTTTTTTTTTAAATAACAGTGAGTCAATTTGCTGGTTTGACACTGAATCACAGTCTTAATGAAAGCCTGCTGCATTTTACTTTGCTCTGAAGTACAGAAAGCTGCCAGGATAAAGCAGATCTTAAATACTTACATACATTGACATACATTTTATGTACAGCTGTGTCTTACATCCATTTAAGCAGCACTACATGATGGGAGGGTGGTTGTTGGGAGGGTGGTTGTTCTTTACCCATTTTGGGGTATTGCCAAAGTTAACGGCAAGGATGGTTTTTTCCCAGCTACCGCACCCACAGATGCTGTACACAATTTTGTTACTAATTTCTAATTTTATTTTTATTTTTTAATCACAAGATAGTGACAGATGGCAGTGGGAAATTTAGCACTAGGGGTAGGGATGGCTATGAATAATGACAGAAAGATAAAAACAACTTGCATATCAATATTTTGCCAGCTTTGTTGCAACCAAATTATAAAGGAAAATGTTTTGACTATAACCTCCAGCAACAGCTGAGGCACTGTTTTCCCTCTTTTGAGAAGAAACTTGCATTATTGTTCACTATTAAAAAGTGCTAAAGTTAAAAAAAGATATACAACCACCTTTTCATTTAGTGGCAGCTAACAGAGGGAGGTTGCCAGCACATGGAGTCAGTCTCACTTAGAGTAAGTGAAAAACTTGGTTTCCCACCCTGATCACATCCCTGAAATGTGTTCCCGCGCCGCCCCCCCCCCCCC
>WBMW01001305.1:895709-906601 GCA_013396635.1 Penelope pileata | reverse complement strand
TCCCCCCCCCCCCCGCCTCCTCTACTGTCAACCCAGCAAGACCCATAAGCCTGCAGTTTGCATGGGATAAGGCAACCCCCCTCACCAGCACTAATTAGCACAAACGTCAGGTCTCAAGACCTAACACATATCCCTCACACTGATTTTCCATGATTCACTCACTGGGCAATTACCATTTTCATACTTGGAATTTGTGAGCAAAGCACAGGCCAAACACCACCACTAAAAGCAGTCACTGAAGTGAGAATGAGCATGCTGACCTCAGCAGACTTCCTGCAGCTGAGCAGCCCTGGGGTTTAAATGCAACATTGCAGTTTGCAGACTTAAATGAGCAACATCTACAGGCCATATGAAATTGGTAGTCAAATCACACCATCTCATTCAACCTTTTTTGCACAAGGCCTTCTACAAGTCCAGCCCTTCATAAAACTTGCAGCACACAATTTTTTCCACTAATTTCAGTGACGTTGTTTCCTGTAAAAATAAACCAACCCACAAATGTGTTGGGTTTGCAAGTAATGTGTAGCAGATCTGTATGCTACTGAGGTACAAATTTCACCTGTACCAAGCAGGTGTAGAAACACCATTATAATCCTACTTAACTAGATACAGCACACACTACTACAGATTTTGTAATTTTATAACATATCTTTTAGAAAGTTTAAGTAGCTCACATACATGATATCTGATCCAGTATAAGGTCTGCTAGGATAAAATGACCACTAAAAAAAAATATTGAGGTAATGTTGCCCCTTCTGGCTTTTAAAGCATCAAATAAAAGGGCAGACATGCAGACTCCAGTGCTTCCTCCTGTCCAGGAGAGGTAATTAGATTCTCTTCCTGTAGGATAACCTTGAAACATCTGTTTCACACATCTCTATAGCCAAACCAGCCTCCATTCTCCTGCCATTTACTGGGGCTTTTTTTTTTTTTTTTTTTTTGGATATTGAGCCCCCATTTAAAATCATGATACTTGGAGCTCAGTGCTGCACCACTTTCTGCTGGAAGCAGAATGAGGCCATAGGATTCCTATAACCCTCTATTGCACACTTTTTCTGCCAGCTGTGAATACAAGTGAATTTCCAATATAGCAACTGAAAAAATAAAATTTATAAGTAATAAGAGTTAAATTTTATCCTCTGATCATCATGCAGGTTCCCTTGAAGTTTATTCTACAATATCTGCTCGTACTGAACTCCAGTTGATGTCAATAGGGGTACTGTACTCACAGGGAGCAGGATGACTTTGAAGAGATTTGCTGCGTGTTCAGAGAGAAAAGATTAACCCTTAGCTTCTTGGTGTTATACTTGCAATATTTTGCTTCTACCAAAGCTGCTCTATATTTCTTTCTTGTTTTTGAAAACAAATCAGTATGGGCATACTTTAAGATGCTGCAGTGAATTTAAAAAAAAGTTTGAGTGAAAATAAGAATCAGAAAAATACATGTCATTACTTAATCTTTTTCCCCCAGATGACCTGGCTGGTGTTATTTCACAGAATTATATTCTGCTCTAATCCATCCAGTAGATCAGCCCAAATCCAAGTTGCTATGCTACATGCAGGCCTATTAGGTACAAAACATGGGACATTATTCAGACACCTGAACTCAATCACTGCGATTTCAAGTTAGAGACTGTGGCACAGTTCATAGTAGGAAAGAGGGTGCTAATAAGTGGCACATTTCTTTAAACTGGTTTTAACTGAGATTGATAAGCCAGACCACACAGTGGTTTGCATTAACTATGATATGATATATTAACTATGATATGATATCAAAGAAATAGACATTGAAAGAAATAGACATTGTGACAGTTCCTCGAGGTCTGAAAGTTGTCCTATATCACAGAAAAAAATGAAATGGCATTACAACACATCATCATCCATAAGGCTGGCTGATGATTTTAGTTTGTCCTCCCTTTCCCATAGGCACATTCTTACCCTTTCTCTGGGTGAACTGGAAAGCCAGTCAGTGGCCCATAGCCCAAACCCTTACAAGCACGGGATAACTGTAAGTATAGGATAAGTAGCTCAGAAATTGTCTAAAAAACATTTGGCTTTTTGAGTGTCTCGTATAAAACAGTATGGTACTCCAAATTCAACCATATTGGAACATTCTCATGTCAGATATAATGAAGTCAAGCTTTTCAAATTAGATTAAATTCTGTAGGAACTTGCATTAAAAGCTTACAAAGGGGAATTACAGATAGGAGCTCAGTCTGCACTCCCAACACAGCCTGCAGGGGGGGGACCCAAACCTGTGGGAGGAAAACAGCAGCCCCACCTGGCTCACAGAAGTGCATCACAGCCATTGTCTGTATAACCACAGCACAAGCAGCAGTGTCTCAAACAGGCAAGGAGTTTGTACCACCCATGCTGGCATTTCATGCGTAACTGGAATCAGTTTGTCATGGCAGCAGTATTATGGGGTATAATTAAGTAATCCTGGCTGGGCAGCTGCTCTTACTATAGTCTTAAGGAAATTATTCTGTCATTTCAAGGTGATTGTTGTCCTCTTTGAAGGAATGATAAAGCTGCTTCCTCAAATACAGTGATCCCCCTAACAATATCATACATCCATAAATAAAGGCTTTGCCACAAAGTGTAACAGCATGAGCATTTACCTGGTGGTGGGAGAGGGCAAGAATTTTTAAACAATAAATGGACAGAAGTCCAGCTAGACATTTTAACACAGCTAGAGAAGTAGCAAAGAAACATTTCATATTGCTCACACCATTGCCTGTAATTATATCCAAAAATTAAAAACAGCTACTGAGGCTTCAGATGAAGGGGGAGGAGAGACCAAGTCACTGATCAATCTATGTGGAGTTTGAATTAATTAGAAACTAATCCTATGTGGATTTAAAAAAAAAATAAAAGAGGAAGGAAGATAAACTATGAGTGAAACGAATAATAAGAAGCACAATGAAAATCAATCCCTTTTCCATAAAAGCTAGTCATCCTAGTTCATTTCCTGTACAAGTTTATTACAGATCTAATTTAAACTGCATAAGTAACTGCTTAATCTTCCACAGGAATTCCCATCTCATACTTCCCTTTTTGCTCCTGTTGATCCTTTCATATATGAAAGGTAAACGTCTCTTAGAGGAAAAGAGGAAATACAAATGCCCATCTCAGAGATGTAATCAATAAGCACTATTCTGTTTGAATCAGCTGCAAAGCATTTAAAAGGAAATCCCTAGACGATGTCAATGGCAAGAGCTCCACAATCTAGCAAGATTGAGTTTGCAGATCTGGTAGCTGAAGAATTTGGTGGAAGACAGACTTTAAGGATACAATACAGAACATAGTTTTTGACAGTTCTGTTGCCCTTACATATCAGGAAGTTAATCTAGAGATACTGAATACGTCTTGTACCCGGGTGAGCACCTAAACGTGTGATGTGGAGCAGAAGACAACAGGCCCCACTGGGCAGTGCTACCTACCTCCTTGTAGGATGCACGAGCTGGTGCCACACTGCATCACCGCACCAGCCTTGACACACAGGCAGTGGGGCTGTGAGAGGGCCACCCTACTGGTGGTACCAGCGCTCTGGTAGCTTCTTCTCCAAGCAGTATGATCACCAAAACCTGCCCTTTAAGCACACATTACCCCACTGACAAATCATTTTCCTCCATGGGCTTTTAAAAAAAGAAAAAAAAAAATCAACCGACCCACAAGTCACAGCAGGTTTGGCATATTTCATCTTTGTTTCCACTACAGGAAATCTCCTGGTTTGCATTTACAGATACTGATAAGCGAATGCTGACTATTTTTCCTAATTAGATATTTTATCAAATATTCCACAAATTGATAGCAATACCAACTTAATTTTCCCCCCTCCCCCAAACAAGGACACTTTGCTACTCACACATCAGCATTTCTTTCGACTCCTCAGAGTTGAGGGGTACCTAGCAGTGATGCCAAAGTCTCTACACCACACAAAACACTTTAAATCTGATTTAAATATTTCTACAGATCAGTGACCAAGACTGTACTGAAACCTCAGCTGGATTAATTCCCTCTGTCAAGAGCAGGCATGATTTGACCAAAGACCTTGCAAAGGGACCAAAGCATTGAGTAAGCCTCATCTTCTTACTTGCATCTTCTGAGAACCAGGACAGGGACAAAGTACATGAAGGAAAGGAGCATTTGCTAAAACCTCCAAAGCTGGGGAAGGGAAAACACATCACTTGCTCCACAGTTGGTGCTCTCCTGTGTGCAAGGGAGCATGATGTGAGGATAGGGTGCCAGGGTACAACCAGCTCCCAGCTTCACAGAGCTGGGTCAATACCAGTTAGTCATCTTATACGCTTTTGAGTCACTTCTCTCAGACCTTTGACAACTAAGATGTCAGCACTCAAGAAATCAATCTCTTAAGCTCACACTACACTCCGTTTCTATTAATCTGATAGGAAGTGCTACGAAATTATTATTAAAGTCAGAATTAACATCAAAGTAATACAATTAGGAAGTTAATAGCATTAAGTCAGTTTTAAATTGCAAAATAAATGTAATGGATAAGTCATGAATCCAAAGCAATGAGGCATCTTTTTCTAGCAGTCTTGAATCATAAAACTGAAGGAAATGGTTAAAAAAGTAATGAAAGCGCAAATAAGATACCTGCTGGAGGAGTAAAATTCATTTAACTGGTGAAGGATGCAGAAGTCTACTTTGGTTCTAAACATCAGTTGAGGCTGTATTGCGTAGGATGGAAATGGGACACATGAAGAACAATTCATTTCTTAATGAAGATTGGAGCTTCTCCTCTAGGTCTCACCCTTGTTTTGGAGACTCAGGTTTCTTTCCCTACTGAACCTCACCCCAGAGCAAAGCTGCTAATAAGCTGTTCTACTTCCAATTGTCACTGCACTCCAAAGTTAGGAGTGGTAAGGCTAACCAACTAAGGCAGGATAATTTCCTCAGTTATTTTATGCATAGTTTCTTAGAAATGTGGCCGGCAATACTCTCACTCTGAACAAGCTCTCAGAAGGCTGGAAGTGAGTTTTAGTTGCTAGTGACAGTTTGAGGCATCTCTTATTGAAGAAAAACAGGGTATGTTCAGAATAGCCCAGAGACAGCAGTTTAATTTTTTTTATTTTTTTTATTTTTAAAAATTTCCCTATAATCCAACACAGCACTGTAAGCACCCTATGAATTTGCAGCAGACTGCTTAAGTAGGCAATTAAAATTTAGGATGTAGACAAGACAAATCCAGCTACTAATTAACACATTTGAAAGAAATACAAGCCACAGCATACTTATATTAGAGGACTGACCATTTATCTCTTATTCTCATGTTTTTAATGATTGCATTTTCCTCTTTATCCAGTACCATAGTTTGCAATAGCTTTCCTCAAGTTGGGCTGTAACTTAATCCTAAATCTCCCTTAAGTCAGTTTGATACCCTCTGAAAATAGTCAAGGGTGGAGAAATTGATCACTGAGGAGTACACCAGCAAACCAGGTGGCTCTTCTCTCCTGATGCCTTCCAGTCCATGGCTGGACTCTCCTCCAGGGGGTGGTAAAGAGACCTGAAGTTAGAGCCCTGTTCTGAACTACCCTTTGAATTGCTGTTGACCGACTAGAGAGGAGCTTCAGTCTGAATTTAGGCAACAAAGTTCTTCCCTTGCCCATCACACTCGACGCAGTTCCTAATATCCCACATACAGACTTCATACTGCAAACAATTTTGATAGATTTACCTGATAGTAAGAACTGTAAAGGTGTTTCACTCATGTTTAAACTTTTTAAGGGGGCTGTAAAAGCAGCTTCCCCCTTCTCTTGAGCTGTCAAAAATGAGTCACTTCAGATCAAGTAAGAATCCATAGCAGCACCTTAACAGCTAAGTTACATGTATCTGTCAATAACACTGTACCCAGGCCCCCCAGTCATTGATGTGCTTTCCCATAAATATCAAAGCACAAATGTTAGTTGTACAAATTGTTTTGTTTATAACTTGTTTGCTAGTTGCCAGTAAATAATCCCTGCTTCCCCTCCACCCTCTCCAGAAGCCAGTTGCCAGACCACACAGGAGCAGATAACACTTGCTGTTGAAACTGAACGCAGCATTTTGTTTGCAGGGGACAGTTTCAACTTACTCCTGTTTTGCTTTGTATTCCACATAGATCTCCCTTAAAACCTTTGAAGCTTCAGCCAAATGCTTGTAAAACTTCTCCTGCCAAAGGCTGAAACCTGAGTGGCTTGAATTAACACATGCTGAACAGCTAACTATGATGTCACCAAGGAGAAAACAACTAGAAAGACTCCAGTCATTTCCAGAGGCAAGTTGTTTTACACTTTGACAGTAAATTGAATTGTCACACACCTCCTCTGGCTAGCAGGACAGAGAGAAAAAGGAGTTTATGGCTTTAGTTTACCAAGTAAACTGCTTGAACACAATCCACCTTTGTTGTTTGTTGTAAATTTGATATGAAGGAAAAAGGCCAGAAAAAATAGGGTGAAAACATGTATTAAGGAACATGTATTAAAAAATGACCAATGTTATTGCTAGTCGCTGCCCTGAAAGTCTTTATCAAGCTTTTTTCCAATTTATTACACTTGGTAATTTTTAACTCAGGTAGGTCATGAACACAATTTTTTTTTTTTTGCAAACTACAGAAACTAAAATTAGCTACTCTCTACATAGTATGACTTTAAAAATGTCCAAGTGCATGCCAAAACAATATATTAATTGTTCTTCCAAGAAAATAGCTTTTCCTTGAAAATACTCTACAAAAAGCCCTTTGACTTCTTTAGCCTGTATACATCAGAGGAGATGATTTCATGTGATCTTCAGTAACTTTGAAAAGAGACAAATTTGTACGATTGATATTCAGCCCAAAGCATCTATTTTTTTTTTTATCCCTACTAAAAACAAAGGTGTTGTGATATCATTTTAGGAGTCTACTTTTAACTACATCTAGTGTCACTGTATCTAGATCTGCAGTGCTAATTCATCTGAAGGGAGAACAGAATTGGCACCAAGCATGTCCTAGTGTGCTTCCCTGCTCTGTGACCCACAGGATGATCTGGTTCTGATGATACTCAATTTTAAGTATATTTGAAAGCAGAGTTTGATGGCTATAGTTATTTGATGAGCTGTTTTTTCTTCAGATCCTCTCATATTTTGAAAAAAATTATTCAGAAAAAATTCCAGCTCTTTTTCTATAGTTGGAAAAAAAGCATTCTGAGACACTAAGTCATCCACCTGACAGTCTGCATTTCGTATCTGGTGCCTGCAGTGTTGCCTGATCTACCTTCCATGCACCTAGCTGTCTGTTGGTGCAGCAGCATGCCCAAGCCTGAACCCTGAGGAGCTCTGACCCTCAGGGGTCAGAGAAAGGAAAAATTTCACAGCTGAACATTTTGCATTGTCAGACCTTTGTGAAGAGCTCAGACTTAGTAGCTACAGGGGAAAAAACACATTCATAGCTGAAGAACTCAGACATTTTTCAGTTTCACAGCTCATCTATTTTTCCAATAAACTGTGTTCTTCCTCTGGTACCAGTAATTTGGAAGGCAATGTAAACAAATATGTATTTGAATTACTTATAAATGAATTATGGAAAAATAACATGATTTTTTTTCCACTGACTGTTGCAAGTTCATGAAAATACGGGAATGGTTTCAACCATAAATTTTGTCTGCTGCTACAAAGACCAGAGGCCGGATTCCATCACCCTTTCTTACACTACACTGCAAAGAAAGATTACAGAAAAATTTAACTTGAGTATTTCAACATCATGCCATGTCTTTATAGAGGGATGACAGCATATGGCAGCTGAAGATCTCATGAAGTAGGACATAATTAAGATGCAGCAGAAAGAGAACAAAGCAATTTTTCATTATTCCAGTATTCAAAAAGAATTCATAGCAAGCAGTGGGTTCTAATTTAACTTGCAGTGTAGTGGTTGATTAAGAGTAATTTCAGACTTTATGTTCATTTATTCTGGCCTCTGCTCTGTAAAGAGTGCCTTATCACTATAAGACCTCTTCCCTGCTAAATCACATTATTTCTATTATTTGGGGAATTACAATATTTGTGCAGTTTATACACATGTAATACAATAGGATTTGCATAATATGTAGGCATTAATATTTTGATTAGCAGAAGAACCTGCACAACCTCTTAAGTATCAGTTTCTGGTTATTCTTTTAACTCAAATATTTCCACATCACAGTTAAATCTTCCAGTGCACAGCCAAGTTTGTGGGTTTTGTTTTGTTTTTTAAATCCATGCTGCAGCCACAGCAGTTCACACTACTCAAGTCTGTTAATCCCAGAAAGCGTGTCAAGACAAGTGGACCTTCTCACATGAGATACCTTGTTCTCAGACATGCTCATAGCAGCACAGAGACACAGCCTCAAACTGGTTAATCAGGGAAGGAAATAAGATTGTGCTTATTTTCCCTAAACATTGCACAGAGCAACGCTACTTCAAAAAAAAAAAAAAAGCAGATCATTTAAATCCTACTACTTTAAAATTCTGAATGAGTATGTCAGTAAGATAACACTCTCACCCACATGAAAGAAGTCCTCAGATCACCCTCCTTCAGCATCCTTATCCTGTGGAAAACGGACTTTCCCTGCAGTCAACTATTACAAGTTGCCCAGACAACCTGTGCTGTCAAGGATAACACAGCAGCTTCAAACACCAGAGTTCCATTTCTGGTCTCTGAAGACACTCCAGCTGAAGGAAATCATTAATATGGTGATCCTCAAATGCTTGCCTCTCCTGGTGGAGAATCAAGGCTACTAACTCGCATTGGAAAAAGAGTAACATACAGTTTTATTTCAGAGGGGAAAGCACTGAGCTTTCACTGACGAGCACTCACATTGGGTGCACAGGAAGAGGCTTAATTATGCACAAACACTTCGCTCACCATCAAATGTTTTTCAGAGCTTGAACCCTGAGAATTCACAGTGCAGCTATTAGAATGACTTACAATACAGATGCAAAGGAAGAAGGAATATTCTGTTTTTCCCCATGATCTTCTAGTTAAAAAAAAAAGTAGGTAAAAAAAAAAAGTAGGTTACTTACTAAGAATACAAACCCTACTTTATAGCTCTGAACACATTTTCCCTAGATCAGTATCTGAAGTGTTCCTGAAAACAGACGTACCCCTCATGCTTCCCAAAGCAGAGTAACGACTGCAGTTCCTATTTGCTTTTGCAGAATACCACCTTAATCACAGGTTGGAAGAACTAAACCTCTTAGGCTTCCCAATTCAAGCCTTGAACTTCTTTCTCAAATTTAAGTTACCAGGTTCTGACAGATCAGAATCATTAAAGCTTTTGCCATCACAAATTCAATCAGAAGAGAAGATAACAGAATAATTAAGTCAGTAAAAGAGTTTTGCTGCTACCACCACATTCAGGTTGGTTTGTTGCAGCGCTATCTTCACAGCAGAGCAAACACCAGAGTTTGGTATCCTGCTGAACTTCCTCTCCATAGCAGGTTTATATCCAACAACAACAAAATAGACATTTGGAGATCAGTATGAAACACGTATGCTCCTAAAGGTGTAACATTACAAATAAAAGCATTTGTGCAGGTAGATCAAAGATCCTGTATTTGTGACCCCAGCTATTCAGACCCTGGGAGACCAGGAAGAACACAAGCAGGGACAGGTGCAGAGCATCACTTCCCCAGCAAGGCATCTGAGACTCTCATCACATCTGACTACACCAGCCAACCAAGGATGCTGCAGAATATTTAGGACAAAGCCAGTTACCTTACCTGCTTTACTACAAGCTCTTTGATTTATAAATCACAAGTCTGTAAGTAAAGAAAACAAATTCTTTTCTTTTTCTTTGCCACAGAGATGTATCTCATAAGGCTTATTGTGATTCAAAATCTATTACAGTATTTAAATAATGGTGTTATGATTGGCTTTCCACAAAGCTATTATTAGGTTAATATTATGATTTCACTTTGTCAGCTCAGTGAAATTACATATTGATGCCTTGTTTTTCCACAGCAGCTTACCCTGCTGTGTTTATTTTGCTTGGCAGCTAGATTTCGACTTTTAAATAAGTGTGCAAGTTGGAAAGAATGAATTCCATTAAGTAATCTTTTAAAAAGAAAGAAAAGGAATCACAAAACAAGTACTTTGTCTTGAGAGTCTCTGAAGTTGCAGTAAGCTCCTCAAAAGAAAGACAAAAATTTCTCAGTGAAACAACACTAAAAATGGAAAGAGGAATGCAAATTTTAAATGTCTACTTTTCCCCCATGCAATTAGATAACACTACCACCTATTTTCCTGGCCCAAACATCAGGAAGTCAAAACAGAACTGCAATTTACTGCAACAAATTTGAGTGTAAAGAAGAAAAGACAGGTGCCTGTTTCCCAGTGAAGGGGAACATATCTGCTGATGCCAAAAAGGATACCTTGCATGGTACCTAGGTTCTTCTGGCAGCGTTCATGTTAACGTGATGAATGACTTAACTGATGGATTTTGATGGATTTAGCATTCTCTCTAGTTTTCTTCTGAAAATACTCTAAGTCTTTGCTGAAATAATTTATATTTTTTTCACAAAGATAATTTCTCAATATTTAGCATTCTGGGTTGATAGTTTTATTTTTGACGACTGTATTTAGAATCGACAATTGAAGATAATAAGTCCATAAAAAAACAAGTATTTTTCCTACAAGAATTCGTTACCTTTGTAGGACTATAATCTGCCTGAGCAACTTGCATCCTGAGCATCTTTATTGATATCATTCATCTCATCTGGTCAACAGGGTAAGAGAATGAAGTATATGACATAACATGTCAGGGTTTGTGGGGCATTATTCTAGTTATCTTTTATTTTTAAAAGGACCAAAATACTTTTAATTACTCTTACAACAAAGCCAACTCAGAACAAACCACCAGCTCCCAGTTCCAAAA
>WBMW01001305.1:814048-895677 GCA_013396635.1 Penelope pileata | reverse complement strand
AAAAAATTGAATCCACAGTACAAGCAGCACAGTTTTATACTTCAAGATAACACCACTGCACTTGATTCCTTGCTGTGTTAAAATCTCTTTAGGAGACGGTTGTTTAGCTTACCATGCTGCCTACTGATGAGATTTCTCTTTCAAGAGAAATAAAGATAGTATTAAAATATTGTTGCATGGGGAAGCTATAGAACATACTGTATTGAGTCCAGAACATAAGAGGGCTGGAGGAAAACGCACTCTTCTCAGTAGATTCGTAAATCAACTTAATTCCTCTTTCATTTGTTAAAATTCACCATTATGTTTCTATTCTTCTAATTGCCTTTTTGTAATAACCAACCCTAACATTTTCTTCATGATCTGCAGATTTAAGCATATATCCCTTTGCACAATATTCAGTGAAGAGCACATACGAAGCTTTTCTCTTCACTACAAACAAGGTCATTTCTCTAGCCCTGCCATTCAGAGCACAGGTCCGTTCAGAAATACAGAGCTCAGAAGGTGCAGCTGAATGTGTAGCTGGTCATAATTTAGTAAGAATGTTCACTGTGAGATTACTACTTAATGAAATCATATGTTTATTTATTTATACAGCCAATGAATGACATTTAAGGAGATTAAACACAAAGGCTGAATCATGATGACTTGTGATGTATAAATTATTTGTTTTAATGTATTCAAACAGTGGAACTGGGCTGTTACACACAGCACTGCGATCAGCATGGGGCAAATCCCACCCATGCAGCAAAGGCCAGGACTGTGCCTGTATGCTGGGCATATCCCCACACCACTACATGAAGATATCTGAGTAGGTAAGAGTCTTTTTCCAAGATGATAATCAGAACTAAAGAAACCACCTTCTATGCCTAACATTTATGAGGAAACAGACAGAAAAATGCAGACATATTGGGGCCAAATCTACCCAGAGCTCCAACAGATGTCATGAGCATGTATCATGGAAACAGTCAGTAGCATCTAACAGACAATCTGAGATGTGCTTCGACTTGTCAGTAGAACAGAACAGCTACTGGTTCATTTATTACCCAAAAATTCCCCCGGGTATGAAGAAAATCTACAGATACCTGAAGAAATCCACCCTTCCTCTGAAACCTTAAGTTTCTCAAAAATCTAGCCAGAAGTAAAGGAGACAAAAGGTAATATTTAATTGTCCATGTCTATTAGAGGAAATTAATCAGAAAACATGCTACTTTATGACCAAATTGAAAACCTTCACGCACACTGGGTGAATAGCTGGACTCTGCTAGGAAGAGCAGCAGCTGCCTCACCTTCAGCTGGCTGAGGACAAGGCCATCTCCCACCCCAAAGCAGATCCATAGCTGTGGATCAGTATCACGCTGTTTTTTTTCCAGGTCACTCTTGAAAGTGAGTTACGACGTACATCATTGCTGCCAGTGACCAACCTCTCGATTCATTAAAAAAGGCAATTTAAACAAACCCAGTCTGATGCAAGCCAGATATATATAAGATGTAAAAGGCTTCAGCACTGCCAGAGTTCATCTCTCACATGGAAGCACACTGGAGTATGGAAACCAGCTCAGCTGACAACACAGTTTAAGTGTCAAGATAGAACATCAGGGAATTTAATCAGTTAAGTTATCCAGATACTACATATATTTGCTAGTAAAGCTTATTCATAGTTTTAAAGGATGTATATTACAGTATTGGGAGTGGAGGAGAAAGACAAAGTTATAATTATGAGAGAATTAAGATTTAAAGTAAATAAAGAGCTGAAGTCGCACACTTCAAGATCAGTTGCTATATAACCCTACTAAAAAAGATGAAAACTGGATTGTGGATTGATCTGGACTCTATTTAAATTCCAGAGTTAATAAAGCCTTGCTCCAGTTCTGTTAACTATCATTTTTTCCCTGAAATTTAATATCACATTTTACAGAATGGGATATTTACAAACTCTTATTTGATAGACCTATTCATTTGCAATTTGAAATGTACCAAGTCTCATTATTCTTAACTAAAATTAGCTAATAAAAAGTAGCTTGAAATTTCTAATGAAGGTTTCATTTGTGTTTTATACATAAAAATGCATTTGAAGATTGAATTTTCTGATGCTTCCTATTAGACATCCTTTCTCCTATATCATCTTCTATATCAAGCATTATTAACTCAAGTATGGCACATCTGTTATTTAACTAATGGGGACTCAAAAGTTCATGAGCCATATGCCTGAACCCTCATTTGTGGCCTTGGCTCAACTTAAGGTATGTCCTTGGTGAACACAGTTTATTTTAGTATTTTTCATTAACTGGCCTCCACTTGCATAGATTATCCTTGTCTGGACAGACTCTGCATCTCACTGAAAATGTCAATGCAAGAAGGCAGAAGCCCCAGGGCAAAGACGAAGGTCCTCTTATCTTCAGCATTTCATAATCATACACTAAAGGATCACTGCTTTTAAGAAGAGAAAAAAATCCTCAGGAATGAAAGGGATGCCAAAACTATTTTTTGTCTTAGAGGCTCCAAGAGCCATTACCACATGGGGTTACCTTTTCCTATCCTACAGGCTTCCAGAATGTATACCAGATCAAAACATTGTTTCAGTAAAATTTGTTTCCTTTAACATGGAGGTTTTTGTGTGTCATGACAGAATATATTCAATATTGAAAGCCAGCTTAATGTGTTACTTTAAGAAAAGTTATTTTTAAGGTGAAGGAAAAACGCTCCCCATGAAAAAAGTCAGGCACCATCACCCTACCCCAATAAATTCTCTCTTTCAAGAAGTCCCTTCACAAAAATTATCGCTTTGGACCTGACTATAACTGCAAAGCATTGTACAGGCTTGTCCTTACTTTGAGAAGTATTACACTAGAATAGAAGACCAGATTTTGCCTTATTTGCAGTTAAGAATATTCTGTTTTTGCTGATGATGCTTGTTTAAAAATATTCATTTATATCAGTGCAAATTTCTATACGTGGTCACCACTGAACAAGTATTTAGAATAATTACCTCTGAATCCTAATTATCTCCCTGAAAACAGCAATTTCTCTCCTTCAAAGACAGTGGTGTCATTCCACTTGACATGTCGGGCTGTCCATCCGTTGGGCTGGGAGAAGCAGTCTGACCACAAGGTGCAGCAACTCCACTCACAAGGGGGTTTACCAATATTTTCATAGAATCATAGAATGGTTCAGGTTGGAAGGGACCTTAGAGATCATCTTGTTCCAACCCCCCTGCCATGGGCAAGGACACCTCCCACTAGACCAGGTTGCTTAAAGCCCCATCCAGCCTGGCTTTGAATACTTCCAGGGAGGAGGCATCCACAACCTCCCTGGGCAACCCGTTCCAGTGTCTCACCACCCTCACAGTGAAGAATTTCTTCCTTATATCTAGTCTAAATCTACCCTCTTCCAGTTTATAACCATTACCCCTTGTCCTGTCATGATCTATCCTTGTAAAAAGCCCCTCCCCAGCTTTCCTGTAGGCCCCCTTCAGGTCCTGGAAGGCTGCTATCAGGCCCCCCCGCAGCCTTCTCTTCTCCAGGCTGAAGAGTCCCAACTCTCTCAGCCTGTCCTCGTAGGGGAGGAGCTCCAGCCCTCTGATCATCCTCATGGCCCTCCTCTGGACCCGCTCCAACAGCTCCACATCCTTCTCATGTTGGGAGGCCCAGAACTGGACACAAGACTCCAGGTGCCTTCTGGGCTGCAAGTGCACACTGCCGGCTCATGTTGAGTTTCTCATCGACACACACTCCCAAGTCCCTCTCCTCAGGGCTGCTCTCAAGCCATTCTCTGCCCAGCCTGTATGTGTACTTGGGATTGCTCCGACCCAGGTGCAGGACCTTGCACTTGGCTTTGTTGAACTTCATGAGGTTGGCATGGGCCCACCTCTCCAGCCTGTCCAGGTCCCTCTGGATGGCATCCCTTCCCTCTGGTGTGTCGACTGCACCACACAGCTTGGCATTTTGTCAGAACCTTCAAGTGTGGTGGAAGAAAACTTACTTCTACAAGGCTAAATAAGGAAAGAAAATAAAGACCTTATGCTTAATCACTAAATTAGTCATGGTACTGAAGCTTGAAAACGATTTACAGTTGTCTGTTTTATGAGTACTGTTGAACAGCTATATTAACTGTGGTAGATGCTCCACCATCACCAGTTCTTAAAGACAATTTATTTCTAACCAGAATTTACCTGAAGTCTTATGGCTGGTATATGACAACAATGGATCCTGCTGTCCTTTTAAGTTATTAATCATATTGTTGGGGTAGCTCTCTGCTATCAGCTCTTGTCACCGTCACTTCACAAAATGATAATAGCTTCATTTTCCACTAGCTGACACAATGCACCAAGTTTCTCTCTAGTGCATTCCTATTGAGAGCTAGATTTACATCTAGCACAAATTGAGACAGTCTTTAATACTGCATCTCATCATAGCTCTGAATAGCAAGCTTTTGTCCATTTGTTAGATTAAATTTTAATGCTCAGTTGACAACTTCACTGAAAACTATATTCCAGTATGTTGTATGTTAGTGGAATAGAGACATTTCAGTACATGTTGTTAGTGAGATTCATGTTACTATAATATGTTACCGACAAATAGGCATTGAAGTGACTGTCTCTGCCACTTAATTGAGGAGTTAAAAGGGGAGATTCTCAAAAAAGTGTTAGAAGATATGATAAATCAAATACTACTACCACCAGACAAATTCAAATATAAACCAGTGAACCGAGAGGACATCTTGGAATTCAGTTCTGTACATTGATTGTCATTGCTAATGACTGATAGTACAGATTACAAGATCAGAGAATAACCTTCTGATAGAAAGGTCCAATGGAAGCAGAGAGGAATGGAAGGAACTGATTGACGCAGTGAAGATATCCACTTTATGTTATACTTTCACTAGTAGAAAAACAATGAAGTGCATTGGATTTCACCCTGTATTTCATTTAGGGCTTCCGTAGCACAAATTGTGTCGTGTTGTCATGGCAATTGTTTAAAAACAGTCTGAGTATGAAATTACAAACTTAGCATGTACATTACCTTTCCTGCAGCAATACAGACCCAAGCCTTCCTCAAGTGCCTGAAAGTACAGGACAAACTAAACCAATTGTTTTAAATTGCTAACATACAATTCAAGCTAGAAATACTGCTTTACAGTGGAAACATCCTGAAGTAAGAAATGAGCTCTACCACTAAACCTGCTCTAAACTTTGTTCCAATGCATTTATTTGCCTGAACATTCCAGCCTTAACATTTTTGAATGAAATTACCCATGCTACAATCTGCTAAGCCTGATTTTTTTTCTCTCAACTTTGTTTTGAATCAACTCCAACACTTCAACAGTGAAGAAAGTGAAGTCAGCATACTTCGTCTCTTTTCTTGGCACCAGAGCAGTGCAGAGAAGTAAGATGTCAGAAAGACTTTAGTCAAGGGCAAAGAAACTGAGTGAGAAAAGATGTCCAGGGCACTTTGACAGAGAAGTAGGTCCTGGGAAAAGGATAGGCACCATGGAAAATACAGGTATTTTGTAAAAAAAGATGTGGGAGAAACAGCCACATAAAGAGGACACATTGTGAGCTGAAGGACCAGAAACAGATCTAGGTAATGAGGAAGCTGCAGAAGCAGCAATCCTAATGGGGCCTGCAGTGTTCCACAGTCTTTAAACTAGGAGCCCTGACTATTTATCCCTTTGTCACAAAAAGAAAAAGCATATTTCGTCTTCCTTTAGCACCTGATCCTCATAGTAAGTTTAGTACCATTATCAGGCTGCTCCAGTAGTTCAAGTTGTACTGTTCCATGCTGTAAATCTTAGTATGACTTCTGTTAACTTTTACAAAGTAATGCATTCACAGCTAGAATTTCTTCTTTTAGAAGAAGTTTTTAGCTTCAGAAGATATATCCAAGAGCATGCAAGACCAGCATATTAGAAAAAACTCAAAAGCAGCCAGAACAATGTTGCTTGTGCAACCATTACCATGCTCTTTTGTGAGCACGTCCATCTCCTCTGCATCCCGACAGAGGCAGGCTCCAGGCAGCCTGGATGGGTGTGCACACCCAGACACAACACTGCACCGCCTCTAACAGGGGTTGCTGGGTCCCTGCTTGTTTTCTATGCAGTGCAATTACCCGCCAAGAGAAGACCCCTGAGCACAGAACCACCAAAACTTCCCTTAACAGCCCTTCATACTTTGTGCTCTGACTCTACCTACACTAACACCTGATGCCTACTGCCCAATTTGTAGAATACAAGTGCTCATGTATTCACATTTTGATAAAAAAAAAAAAAAAAAGTTTTCCTAGTATACAAAGAACTTTAGAAGTGAGGTTTCTCCCCAGCTGAGCTCTCAATATTTAAGTTTTCGCATCTCAGATCTTCACATACTAAGTGATGGTAGCTGTATTTAGTAACATTTTATACACACATTGTATACTCCAAGTAGATTTAAGGATGAGATTTAAGGATGTTAATACTTTTTTTTTTTTATTGCAAGGTTAGAATAGCAAGTAGTTAATGCATGTGAAAAAACAAAAGACACGGAAAATACTAAAATACAAAAGAACACCTTTCTAAGTATGAATTAAGGTAGACATTAGGAAAGGAACAAAATAAAGGGGGAAAGATAGGAACTATATTATATACTAGGACATCAAGTTAGGAAATCACAACTTCAACTCTGAAATTTTAGTTTGTATATTTCACTTTGTAGTGTGAAAAGCTTCTTAGGTGGAATTTTTAGTAGCTTGCTTTTAAGATGCCACGGAGCATTTAATGAATTCTGTAAAACTACTACATAGGAAACTGAAAATCTTTTAGCAAGAGCGTTATCTTACATTTCACATAAGTACCAGGGACATATGACCTGCTAGAATTGGCACAATTTCAGTATTTTTCACAAGGACCATTATACTAGAACTACTCTGTTCTCTATTACAAGGTCCCATTGCATCATTTCATATTGATACATTTGAAAGCCCCGATAGAAATTCCTCTCTATCCTAAGAGCACCAACAGCAATGAAACAACATGAAAACAAGACCATAACACAGGATACAGATTCAAATATATTATTTAGTGAATTTTAATTGAATATAAATCATTAAAAACAAAATCTTTGGCAAAAAGATCATTTGGCATCTTCCCTCAGTATTCTTCTAGTTTCACACATTCCTACAAAACATTTAAACCTTAGTTGCTACTGTCCAGAGACTCACTCTTCTAGAAAAGAAGAACATCATAGCAAGTTTACAAGATGTCTTCGTAATGACAGAAAACCATTTTTGGTATTCCACAAGTAACCATAATACTGGAATTGTTCAGTATTTCAGCTGCAAGCAGGGAGCATGCTCTGAAGTTTCCAATAGAATGGGAAAACGCATAAAAAAAATTATGCATCATTTTAAATCTAGAGCTTTGTATGAATATCACTGATGACAAGTTAGAATGCATTTATGTTTTATGTATACAGCAGCAAGGAAGATATTACTGTTCTGGGACATTTTTCTCTGTGGAAGACTAGAGCAAAGTCAAACAACTCATGTGAACAGCAAATTTAACATTAGAAATCTGTTGATTTTTGTTTGCAAGACTATGCTTGTGACTACAGTACATATTGCTTGCCTTCTTCATGCTATAGCATTTTAGCCCAGAAGCATTTGAGGAAAATACTTAAAGATGACAAAAGGATTTGCTACAATAACATCTTGTTCTGTATATGTATGGATAGCAGAGTTAAACAGTTAGATTCAGACAGGAGGCATCAAATCAGGGACGAGTCAGAGGGCAGAGGAACGGCAACTGCTAGAGGCAATTCCTGAACTTATAAACTGTTACTCATCACAGCGATTTTGTGAACTGAGAGGAAGCACTGACAGAGGATATTTTGACCCTGAAGAAGCGTAGGCAGTTGCACTTATAAACCTGGATATTATGAAGATTTTGAAATTCAAATACTTCATAAAGAAATGGAAGCCTAAACAAAGCCACTTGACATGACACAGCTTTTGGGAAATCCGGTATTACCGACCGCACTTACTGCCTCACACCTGCGATGGTTGACTTCAGAAAGTCCTCTGTAAAAAAAGGAACCTTTAAGAGTGGACTAAATACTGAGGAGGATGGCTACTTTATAGTAAGCTGACAGGGGAAAAAAGGCAGCATAAAATTATGACAGCTACATCCTACATAATCCCATAGCACAATATAATCTTGTTTTTTTGTGCTCCTGTGGGTTACCTCCAAATTTATATTTGGAGACGTATATATGCGCTATGAAATACACCTTTTCAAGAATTAGAAGCTGCCAGCAATTTCCAAAAAAATATCACATTATTGTATTTTCTATTAAGAGTTAATATTTATCATTTTCATACTTTGCCAACATCAAAATTAAGTGTTTCTCTGCACTAGTGCACATCTAACCATGCACTGAGCATCTGCTAGCATAGGTTGTACCTTTATGTCTTCAGCCCTCCTAAGTCACAATAACTGGATTTATGCTTTGCTTCAAAAAGTAAAGAATTGATTTGTTTCCCTTTTAAAGCATAAGAAAGAAGTGCAAATGCAAATAGCTAATAGAAAGCATACTGTTTACGTGCCGTAAGATTAGATGGGATCCTCAGCCAGTGAGACCCCTACTGTGACAATTCCTCTCAACTCCCCATATCTGTTCTCCTCTCCTCACTTTTTGTTCACTCATCCTTCCGTCACATCCTTCCTACTTCCAGAAGTGCCAGCATGGCTGTAACATGGCATTATTGCCTGTGGGTTCCAGTGAGCATCCCAGCTGGAAGCATGGACTGACCACAAGCAGGAGGGGAGAACACATGAAGGTATTCTAAAGCCCTGAACTCTGTAAGGAATGATAGTTTTCCTGTGGGCTGTTCTTCCTTTATTGTTGAGATAAAGTTGTCTGCCTCCAAAAGTCTGCTCTGTTTGTGTCCTGGGTCTGTCTTCCTCTTCAGGGAGATAAGCAAGACCCCAATCTAGACTCATCCCTTCAGCCCTCCTGGATGAAGCGGTTGTTGGATCAAGCCTGTGAAGTAGATTTTTTTTTTCCCCCCTCCAATTAGCCTTTCGTACTATTCTTTGATGCAAGAAATTCTAGGCATATTCAGGACTTTGTAGCCTGAGAGTTACCTTCCCACTGTAGAGCTTAGAAAAGCATTTGAGGCTACAGACAGACAATGCTTTAACAGATTTATTTAATGCCCAGAGCAGTGAGATAGCTCACCCATCAGCACAGCTGAGAAGGTGTTGGGCAAGCACATATGCTCTGTCTTTTCAAATAGATGATCAGCTTGCCTTTTGATTTCCCACCATGCTGCCAGGAGTCACATTTTCTCAGGCTGAGCATGGCTCAGAGCTCTCAAGGAAGCAATTTTATCCACTCTTCCCTGAAAGGGCCAATACCTTAAAGGCATAATTAAGTCCTAAGCACATAATATTTAGTGACATTTAGTGAAGCATGTCATCTCTGGCAATCTGCCATCGTAGAAGAAACAAACAGACAAATGTATCTGCGTTGTCCTTTCAGTTTGTAATTTTTTGTAATTGTATTGTCAGCAAATGCTGACTAAAGTATCAGACAAAAATATGCTGGTTAACAGACTGCACTAATTACATTGATGCAGTGAATCTAACTAATAGAGACAAAAATTCCCTTTAAGCTATACAAAATACTTAATTTCTGCTACCAACCCTCACATAGTTTGTGCACGACCTGACAAATGAAGCAATCACCACAGATCCAGAGCAACACCACAGTGTCCAGCTCAGTTTTATGCAAGAGACCCTCTCTCTCCCACCTGGCTGCGCTGCCCTCCACAAATTCAACTCCTCACTGCTCCTTAAAGCAGCAGGAGGTAGGGGCCTAACTGGGCAAGGATGAGCACAAATGTGGACACCTCTGCTCCCAGTGTCTTGACTCCCAAGTTACACTGTAGCACCTAACAAGATCTGGTCACAAAGGGGAAATGCAAGCAACAGCCACTACCAAAAAGAAAAAACAAACCTACAAAGTACAGAACAGCATCTGGCAGGAGAATTTAATGTTTTAATTGATATGTTCTCCAACCCAAAGACAGTGAAAGACACTACAAAAACTGTCAAAAATATTGTATTTAAGCAGGAAATTCTGCTAAGGAAACAGATGTTCACCA
This sequence comes from Penelope pileata, assembly GCA_013396635.1. Taxonomy (NCBI): domain Eukaryota; kingdom Metazoa; phylum Chordata; class Aves; order Galliformes; family Cracidae; genus Penelope; species Penelope pileata. Next base: position 885,541 of record WBMW01001305.1, on the reverse strand, counting down.
TTAGAGATTACATGAAAAAAATCAGTGCATATTCTTTGGGGCAGGTGTGGGGGGGATCTAACAGGCTTTAATGAAATCATTTCCAGCTAAAGCACAGGCTGCCCCTAACCCAATAGAAAGGAAACCTTCCAGTCATCCCTGCTGAACCCAGAAACCTTTCTGGTGAAGAGACGTTAGCTGCTTTGGCTGAACAAGCAAAGTTCCTGCAAACTGCCTACAGCAGTTTCAGAGCCAATCCTGCCCCTTAATTGCTGGAGAACATAGCTTTTGATTATAATGCTGGGTTTTGTGATAGATTATATACATCATGGGGTACATTTCCATCTGCCAACTTCATTAAAACTACAGCCACCACCTTCAGTAAAGGTGGGGGCAAACATCTGAGGGCAATATCATTAACTAGAAGAACAAGTTTCAGAGCTCATGCATTAATGCAAAAAAAATTTTAGTAACAAGGATATCTAAAATGGTAAAAGCACAAGCATTTGTAAAGCATTTTAAGTAGTATGTTCCTTGGAACAAACAGGAAAATATTTCACCTTTATGACAACAAGCTACAGCCTTACTGCGCAAGTCATACACTACAACATTAGTTTTAGATAAGGTAACCAATACAAAGCTATGATTACTTTTACAGTCCCAGAATCGGGACCACCTCCAGAGGCCAGGCTAGAAAGCCTAAGCATAAACCTTGCAATTTTGCAACTGTATTTGTTGAGCAGTTCACTTACTATATAGAAGATTAGATTTTGCAGTCTTCTCCCTTTCAGCATGTGGTTGTTTGTGAATGAAACTTTCCAGACCCTAAGAATTAACACTTTGACTTTAGCTGTTAAACCACTTAATTTTCTTTAAATGCAAAGTAATAGTGACAACTGTTAAACTGGTGAGTTGAAGTCAGCCACTCTACTCCAGCTTGACGCACTAGGTGAAGACATGATCTTTCAGACTTTCAGTTCACCCATTACAAAGACCAACAGCAGTATGAGGCCTACAGCTAGTCTGACATTTCTACACCTTTCACTTTTTCCCCTTTTATTATGCGTGAAAGCAGCATAATGGAATGAAATCTCATTTTTCAAGAATGTTGTGCTGACTTAATCATAGAGACATTTATTTTTCACCTCAAAATAGAGTTGGCAGAGATTCCCAGCGTGGAAAATTGCAAGCCAAGGGGATCCTACAGCACAAGTAAATACAGTTCTTATAACTGGGCTAAAATGAAGAATCGTCCCCCCCTCAATAAAAAAAAGTCACTTTAAGTAAGCATTGAGCCATGCTTTCATTTTCATGTGAAAGTAGCTAAAAAATAAGAGAAGTGTTCCACCTGTTAAGAACTCTTTGCATTCTTCAGTATGCGTTCAGCAGGCCTAAGAAAAAAGAATTCAACACTGCACTGGATGCTGCAGGCAGCTGCTAATTTTCAATAACAAGTTTTAGTACTAACTCTGCAGTTATTGACATTTTCCCAATCACAGAAACAAAGACTTCAGATAAGCAGTTGCCACAGCTCATGCTTCAAACACCCCATCTGCAGGCAACTGCTGCCCATTCACATGGGGGAAGAAATCAACAAGGATCCATTAAATTAAGCTTAAGGATATACATGCAGCCATACCAAAGGAAAGATATAGGAGCTGAAGCTCTGCACTGAGCATTGTGTTAGCTCTAGAGGTACTTAGGCAGGACCTTCAGATTCGCACTGGTCTGGAATTCTGCAACAATGCTGTGGTTGCTGCAGCACATTAGCCCATGCTTCTTCTACAAAAAAGACAGCTAATGCCACCCACCACCAGTGTCTATCACAGCAGCTAACCTTGCATGCACTTCCAAATTCCAGGAGCTAGTGCCTTTGCTGCAGAAGAGGCACCCAGACAACACTGTCTTAGACACAAAAAAAGGCAGAAAGGGAATTGCTCGTGGAAGTGTAACTGGTGGTAACAAGGAGGTTGTTGCATTTAATGATTTTTCCAGACAGCTTAAAGGAAAAGCTACATGAAGATACCATGAAAACAGCCTACTTTCAGTGATCAGGCATCTAACCAGGTTCAAGTGCAACATTCCTGTTCTTCAGCACAGTCCACAAGAACAAGACAAAACCGAACTCAGCAGAACACCTCTGCCAGAGGCCAACATCTATCCCCTCCTAGACAAAGTGCACAGAAAATCTAAAATCTCATTTCCAATGGAAAACAGCATATTCATCACTCCTCCTTTCCACTTAGCGATTGCAAGTCACAAGAACTGTTGTTTTATCCTGCTATGAAGAGGTGTCTGAGCCTTGATTCTCAGCCCTTCAGCTGCAAGGCAAGCAGAAAACCCAATGAACTCTGGTCAATCCAACCCCAGAGAGAAGTCTTCTCTCATCCTTCACTCAGTATGTAGAGCTCTAAGGTCCTGAAGGAATGCTTGTGATTATTACCTACAATAGGGAAGACAGCTCAAAGTCAAGATTTGGGGAGAACTGGAGAATGAAAAACCACCCTCTTCCAGCCTAGAGGCCAATATTCATGCTCCAGATAGCTCCCATAATGCTCCTCTCCATGGCCCAGCCTCTAGGAGCACAGGGCTCCTCCTTCAGCCCCAGACCAACTGTTGTAGTGATTCCTTCAACATAATGATGCAGCATAGCAAGGATTTCTTCTGAGAAAAGCAGAACATAAAAGTTTACAACTCTATCTTGTCAGACATGTCCGATGAAACTCAGTGCTTGGCCAAACAAGCCTCTCTAGACCCCACCACCCAGCATGCCTATTTTCTTTGCCACACGGCTCACTTACACAGGGAAGAAGCTGTCTTTCAAAACTAACCTACCCAGATGCTATCAACTCCCAAGTCATTGTTGATGCCTTTTACTTTGACACATTGCAATGAAGGCTTGGAGCTTCTTGCTATTTCCTCTACTTTCTGGGATTCTTGACCTCTAGGAGTTCTCACTATAAAAGACCTTACTTACATAAAGTCTCTTTAGTGCACTATTTCACATTCTATTTAAATTGCAAGATCTCTGGGGCAGCAACCACTTTTGTATGTTACTGTATTGGAAGCATAATAAACCTCAGCTTGCTAGATCCTCAGGCATTACTAATTTTAACATAGTAGTAAAGCTACCATCAAACTGGGGTATTGTCAGAAACATTGTTAAAAACCAGGATTTTATTCGAAATAATTGGATAGACTGCTTTTTACATAGAACTTCCAAACCACTATCAATTTATTACCTGCCAGCCTGTCCAGTATAAAGGAGTGCTGTCAAATTGTTTTAGAGTTAGTTGATATACTGAATTAGACAGTGATTTCTGTAGATTTGATTCCCATTTAGTAGCTTTGGATCATACCATTTGGTATTGATTTCTTTTTTTAATGTAGTTTGTCAGAGTTGGTATTTATTCCTGTGCACTCAACATCAGAGTTCAGCACAAATGAAAAAGTTAGCAATGCTGAAAGCATTGCTTGAATATTTTGATGGTTCAGTGTATAGTCATACTTTTATTCCACCTTTGCCTGCAGCACTGTACAATTATCTCTACAGTATTTACTAAACCTTGTTCTAACCTTCTGCTCACATACCTTGAAGTGTTTTCCTCCTTTCTGAAGGAACCCAGAACACAAAAGGTCAGCTGTGCATATTATATTGCAAGGCTTCTGGTATTTCCTTCCTTTGAAGGTGTAGGTTAAAAGAAAACAAAAACCTGAGCCACAATGATCATTCAAATACAAAACTCGTAATTTACTTTCCCTTAGCTCACATGGCCTGCAAGACTGAGAAGAGTTGTTAAATCCATTAAAATGGAGAGTGCAAGATCTTTTAAAGCAAGAGATAGGCAGACCATTTTGTACGTACCACAAAAAAAATGCAGACCTCTGTGGCACATTGCTAACAGCAGTCTCCCCTTGCCACACAAAATATTGAATCTCCACCTAACATCCAATCACACTGCAAGTAGTAATTTTTCTGCTATTCATTCAAGTCTGAGCAGGACTATATGCTAATACTGTCAAACAGTACTGATTCTAGGCATTTCAGTTTAAAAAGGAAGAGAGGGCAACAAAGCAGAGTGCAATTAAGTCTTCAGAAAAGCAGCCAGTGTACAGAAGCACTAAGGCATGACAATTCTTAAAGTTTTCATCCTTTTCTCCAGAATCTATAAACTTGACTATGGAGTAATCTTCAATTTTTAATACTGCATAATTAGTTCAAGCAATATTGAAGACTTGCTCTAGTTTTAGCAACTTTCCAAGGTAAACAAAAGTCCCTGCATTTCAGTCAGTTCACCTCAAACTGTCCTATAAAAACACTGTTTAAAACACCATTTGTTATTCAACTTGTTACATTCTAAACTCTATTCCCTCTTTTCATGTCTAAGCAGCTTTCTTCAGCACCACCCACAACTGCAACAACTCCACTGAGCTGCCCTATGCTGTGACAATGCTCCTGCATCTGATGACTCAACTGTAGCTATCCCAGTTAAGAGATGCACATGAAAAGTTTAAGGCACACTCCTTAAATGCTTTCCGAATTCACCCTAGCTCATTCTGTAAAACACAGGTATGCCATCTAACTGCAACCATTTGAAGCCAAGAGACTTAAAGATGCCCCCAAAAAGCACCAGAAGCACAGTAAACTTCTGAAAAGGAGAAAGGTCAGCTTTATGTGCTGCTCAAGGCAAGCAGAGGCTAAGGAACACGTTAGGACACAGCACAGAGAAGGGCTCTCCTCTGAGTAACAGAGGACTCGAACAGTTGCTTTAGAAGTCATGTTCTCCAAATCCTCCTATCTGACTAAACTAAGAGGGTTGCTCCTCTTATGCCTCCTATGCCTCCAAATGCCTCCTATGTTATTACCTTGGCCCATGATGTCAGAGGTGGATGTTGGTGGTATGGCAGTAGAAGTTGAACCTTCCCACCAAAATTCTGTTCTATGTTGTTGCTGTGCAACAGATGGCAGGAGATGGCATCTGACATAGAAGTGCATATGAAGCAAAGGCATGTCATTGAATTCCTGCATGCAGAAAGAAATAGCACCCATTGACATCCATTGACACTAGCTGAACACTTCTGGAGACCAATCAGTGGATGTGAGCACAGTGAGGCAGTGGGTGTTGCGTTTCAGCAGTGGCAACAGTGACAGAAAAGACAAGCTACATTCCAGAGAGCCTTGCACAGCTGTCACCTCATGAAATGAAGTGTGTCTCAAACAGCTTATCTATACAAGTCAGCAGATTATGACCAGGGAACTGTGTACAGAGCTGAATATCTGCTTCAATGCATTGGAAACAACGGTGGCATCATTGGAATATCGCAATATTTGCACCAGGTGGGTCCCACAAGTGCTCATACAGGAATGCAAAGAACACTGTATGGAAGTTTGTTGGGACCTATTGAACCAATACAAGGCTGAAGGTGACAGCTTCCTGGACTGCATCATTACTGGTGACAAGACATGGCATCACCACTACAAGCTGGAGTCAAAACAGCAGTCCATGGAGTGGCAAAATGTTAATTCCCCAAAGTTCAATATGTAGCCCTCGGCAGGTAAGTGATGTGCCCTGTCTTCTGGGATGCTGAATTGTGCATCTCCTTCATTTTTCTCTATTCCATTGCATCTGACACTTCTGTGGAATGATTACTTAATTGTGAAGTAAGGGAAGATAACTCAGCTAGGAAGAATAGTTACTTGGTCACAGATTAGTAGATGCCCTGACTTTGACAGCTTGCATTTGGTTTCACGCTAATCATGTTTTGTTTTCTGCAGTGAGGTCCAATGCCAGAAAGAAGATAGATTACTCCGCAAATTTGTTAATGTCACCAGCATATTTTGATTGCTCCCTGTCCCTCCTTTCAGGGACCTACTCAGGATTTTTCATCTTCTGTGCTGTAGTCATTTATTTTCTTCAAAATGCATTTTAGTGTCTGAATATTGTAAATATTTAGAGTATGGAGGCACAAATTCTTTAGGAAGCTGGAAACATCTAATTCATTCCTGTTATAATCAGTATTTTTCTGCTTTCTTCTGTATGCCTCTGAGTTATCAGAATGAGCACACCACTCTTCCCTAGAGGATGAGCTTCATAGTCAAATAACTTTCTTCCCATTAAACTAATATGAAAGCAGTAGTATCTGGCCACTTAAGACAATAACTTCTAGTATTCGGATCAATATAACTTAAAGCATTTATTGCCATCCTACTTTAAAAACAAAAATGATGTTCCCCAAATATCATTTGAAGCCCTTCACTGAAGGATAGAAAGGGGTCTCTAAATGCCTTACAATCAAGACAGGCAGTGCCAAAAGACTTCAGTCCATTTCAATGGTTTTCAGCTGAAGCTAGGTGTTTAACCTATGCTGTCCTGTTTCATCCTATTTCCAAAAGGTCTTTCCTTGGTTGCACAATGTCTGGCACTGTAGAACAATCTAAAAAAAGTATTACCTTTTTAAAGTCTTCTCAAAACATGAAAATTACTCCAAAATCACAGATAGATGCTACAATGTACTCACTCATGTAAGCAGCAGACATGCAGAAACCCAGCCACCAGCAACCTGCTAAGCAGCCACAGCTTCCCTTATGCTTCTTGCCTCACCAGCTGTGCTACATGTCCAGAAGAAATCCTGCATATACATTTTTCCTTCTTTGAAAACAGAGTAACATCCTCAAATTCAACCATTCAGCAGCCCCTTTCCCTCATATGTCCATTTGGAAACTTGTTCAGATTGTCAGCCCACACCTCTAACACGCTTAGCTGTTCCCAGTGCCTACATGTGCGATGAAATATTTCAAGATGTTGCTATGAAATAATATCCTTCTAAAAGCAAGCTAGAATTTTGGTATGTAGGGTAAATACTTGGATGCAGCAAGTACTTCAAGCTAAGAAAATGAGGTCTAATCTTAGGGGAAACAAAACAACCAGACTGACCAGAGGTGAAATTTAAGCTGACTTCCATGAAGCACATTATCTCCTTACTGGCTCACATAAATAACTACACCCAAGGAGCTGCTGAACTATAAAATAACACCTCAGCTGGCTTAGTTTTTTGCAAGACTCCCCATTTGACTTTCTGAGCAAATAGATTGTAGGTTGCTGATTTAAAGCATTCAACACTCCTTGTTGGGAGATGAGGAGGAAATTGGTCTGCAATGGAGATTTTTTTAAACTCAGAGCTTGGTTTTTATCCCAAATGCCTTAGCAAACTAACCAGTTCTCTGGGATATTTCAGTGCACATTCTGTATTGCTAGATATTTCATTATGCTAACATCACCAACCAAATACCATCACATTGTCACACACATCTGTTTAAACTAACTTATGAGTAAAATACAGAAGATTCACATATTGGGAAAAAAGCATCTTCTCTTTAATGGTTAATTCTTACAAGCACTATAAAGACTCTAGCACAGACCCAACACCATATCCTTTCACTCCAGTTGCTTTACTGAACACACATCTTGCTTCTCAGTACTGTCTTCCCTTTGTCCCACTTCCTCCAGCCCATATTGATCCTTCCAAGTGAAAGTCATGGCCCCTCAGATCATCACTAGGTGACATTTCATGAAGACAGCCCAGCCTAGAACTCATCCATGACCAAGATTCATGCTCAGATTTAGCTTCTAAAGCATGGGAATCCTCATAGGTGCCTTTCCCCTTAACTGTCTTGGAAATGAAATAGAGGTTGATTCAGTATATACAATTTTACAAGCATACAAGTACTACAAGCAAAACAAAGAGTTCTTTAAAGTAGACTTCAACCTCAGAAAATTTGTTTAAAAGTCTGTTTTCAAAAGTGCTGTGCATAGCAGGCTGAAGATAATGTCTGGCATAACATTAAAACAAACATTAAAACAAACACCAGCCACAAACACAGAGGCAGTAGCTGTTTCTATAAAGCATGGAGGTCACTCTAGAAGCAATACCTTCTATTTGTTTCCATGGAAACTATACCAGATACAAAGAGCACAATAACACTAGTTGGTAGAGCAAATTCTCAGCTACAAAACACTTCAACATAGTTACCACCATTAGCTCTGCATTTTCACCAGTTATGGAGGAGAGTCTGCATGCTACACCCATAGAAATTTGCATCAGTGAAGCTGGCCTACTGTTTCACAGCTGCTATGATGGCATCACTGCTAAAGCACACTGCCCATGGCCTCAGTGTGCTCACATCCACTGTTTGGTCTCCATCAATGTTCAGCAAGTGTTGATGAATGTCAGTGGGTACCATTTTTTCCCCACATGGAGGAATTCAATGACACACCTTTGCTCTATCTGCATTTCGTGTCAGACGCTGTTTGGCCAGACTGCCCCTCTGCTGCCATCTGTCACATGGCCACAAAGTGTAGTGGAATATTGGTGGGAAGGTTCAACCTCTACTGTCATCCCACCAACACCTACCTCTGATGTTGTTGGCCAAAATAACAAAATACGAGGCATGGCTTTTGGAGCAACCCTCATATGTTCATAGTCTGCCCATCAAGATGAGAAATACTGTTTAAAGTCTCATACAACTGAGCTATTTTTAAATTATAAGCCACTGATCATTACTTGATTATCCATTACCATGTAATGAAATTAGGAAAATAACACTGAGCATTTAATAAAACATAAAATGGATTAGCAATTAAATGCGTAGTTGTTCTATTGACTTCTTTTCAGCAAGCCTTCTGAGGAGTTAAATAACTGCATAACAGCCATTTATACTATTCATTTTCTTTTTTAAAAACAGGATAATATTTTATTAATTATATTAAAAAAGCTATTAGCTCTACCAAAATACAATAGAGCCAAATAGAATGAATGTGCATCACTGTGTTTATGTTTGAATACTCTAAATCTGGCAAGGTACTAATCATGTTTACCAGCAGCTATCAGAGTATTGAACAAAACTACTACCATCAGTCTTCACAAACATTTCACAAGCCGACTAAAACTAAAACACGCAATTCTTGCATTTCACTTAACTTCTATTAAACAGTAAATACAGAATATGAAATAATCCTGTAAAATGCTTCTCTTATCTCTTATTAAAACATAAAACCATGAGGAAGTTCAGCTAATATTTTTACTGTGCAGAGTAAATGAGCCTACACATGCCTCTGGTATCCCATAAATTCACTACATAAAACCCTTAAATGTTGGAACCAGGTGTTCAAATATTAAAGAATTGTATAAAGCAATATCAGTTAGATATATTCATTCCAACACATGAAATGCTTTGAAAGTATTTTCTAGTCTCTGTGTTACGCTAGTAGATATTTTCATACTTGTATGTTCAGTGCTTTTAAGTGCCATGCAATTTTTTCTTTAATTTAAAAAAAAGTAGGGAAATATACTTGTTTTATAGCTGTGATTTTCTATGTACTGGTTTGCATAGCTGCACAATTATTTGGAAAATTTCAGTTAAAACTTCAAGGTACAAACTTACTAAGAATTCTAAGTATGCACTGAATAAGTCCCACTGTCACTGTTTAATTATTTGATCGAGTTTGATAAATATTGGAAGGCTGACTGAAGCCTGAACTCCCCCATACATTCTTCTTATGAAAAATTTTTTCTTATGCCAATCTCATGGACTGTCGCAGCAAAGCATGGATAACATCACTAAACGTTCTATTTCTTACAGGGACTCATGTTTTCAGATGCTTTTGGCCATTTATAATTATGTTCAAGGAAGGAAAATATTTAACATACCTAAGATAGGAACCCATAACTGGAGCGTTAAATTTTTTGCTTTAAACTTGGTCCCACTGGAGGCAGGAGTAAAACTTGCTTACTGCAGTAAGGTCAGCTGCTAACCCCCTTGACCTCAGACCTGTTACGCAAAAGCAGACAGCAGTAGCTAGTTTGGATGATTCACAGGACAACCCACAGCAGAAACATGAACAGAATGACAGTACATCTGCTTCAAGAAAACAAAAAGGGAAAGGGAAAGCATCTAGGGAAGACATATTTGCTCTATGGAAGCAGCAGAAAGCCCATGCTTGAAGGAGAGGGACAGTATGTTACAAGAACAAAAAAACTGGGAAGCCAATCTTCTTGGCAGTTCCATGGAATAAGGTGTTCATATAACCAGGTGTTCCAATACATTCACATTAATGGATTTATTGATTTTGAGTAGCAAACAAGCAAGTTTTAGTAAGTCTTGCTGCACAATGAATGCAATTTAAGCCATTTTGTGTCCCAACATTCTAGTAAAAATTCTTTTAATTAGAAATTGTCACATTACTTCCTATAAACGTTAAAAATGATTCAATCTATAGTAGCCATATAGCATAGGAGTTATCTTTCTTTCTACCTTTTCTTTACTCCCCCAATGGGAAAGATAGTATTTTTGGAGTACAGATGTTTGAGACTAACTTTTCACCTCCACTCAGTACATGAGGATACACTGCCACTTTCTATCTGCAAAGCATTTCTTGCTACAAGGACACAGTTGCTACCATTCATAGGAGGAATTATCAAAAGAATAACAGTTTTTTAGTGCAAACATGCAGTCTAGGACTATCAATGTTTGTCCTTGCTCTTACACTTGTCTTTGTTAATAAATTATATCAATTTATAATAATGGGTTCATAAATAAAGAATCTTTCCCTCTTTCCCACAGGATAAGAATCAAGGTTGGTTTCCTTCCTTTTATTCTGTTAGTGAAAAAGAAACATTCTTTTTCCACTGGGCTATTTAGTAATTACAAACCATTACTCATTAGTCTGAGAGCTTATACTATGGGATTTTGAAATACTGTAATTAGGAAAAACTCAGCATAACATTTAGTTGTTTGGATATCTTTTTCATGCTTGCCAGTATTCTCTGTAGTTGCATAGTTTTGAATTGGATGCAATTCAAAGAGACTGGAGTAACAGCAACTAATGCCAGGCTTAGGTCAGGTCTAGTATCTTTTTCAAGATGTTGGATAATCATATTTTACTCCAAACCAAAAATATGTTCAAGCTGGAACAGAACCAGAATGACAGTCTGGGAGAGCTATTTCCACAGTTTAAGAAACCTATTCATCAATAGCTGATGAAACACTTAGAAGATTTGCGACACTGAAATTATTAGAACGAAGCACAATGCCTGTCTATTGAATAAGTTTATGTTTATAATGACATCAAGGTATGGCATGTGGCATGCCCCTCTACAGGTCTAAAGAGGAACAGCATAGGTTTATGAGCTGAATCACAGGTTTGAAGGCTCAGGTTAGAAAAGCATACAGAGATTGACATTTTAGGACTAATCAGACCCTAGAAGCTGGCATGTATCCGATCTGTGACAAGTCATTCAGCAATAGAGGGGGTTTTGATTGGGTTTTGTTTTTAAATGACTAAAGTCACATTTTTCACTTCACGGTTCAGCAGCATGCAATGGACCAAATTGAGCACCAAAATTCTAGCTATGGAAAGAACATTCATATTGCCCTTGTATTGCACCCACCTAGGATCAGGAAAAAAGGCAAGTGGCTCAGCATTTCAGCCATTAGATAACAACCCTCTGTTAGGCGGTTCAGACACAGCATCCACCCTGTTAGATGGGCACGTTAAGTTAGATAAAACTATGTACAAATAAGCTGTAACGTGATTTCAATTCACCAGATGCTGGTATTAAGGTACTGCATAAACACTAAACTATGTTTGAGTGATCCTTTTTGTCTGCCCCAATATACTTCAAGTGGTTGATGTATCAGGAAAAGAACTGCTCCATTTCTTTCTCCTTAAGTCTCTCTTTGTGAAAATCATTTTCCATATAGTATTGGGCATGAGACAGTCTATTTAGAAGTTATACAAAAGCATTTTCTGCATTATGTTTTATTTCAATATAGGCTTATAAATTGTGTTAATTTAAGACAGAGGTCAACTCCATTCTTTGGAAGAAAACCGAAGAGCAACAAAAAATACTTGAGAAAGTATTGAGGCATGGGAAAGCCTTATCTACTCCTAAACTTTTTTAGGAATATCCTCTCAAGAAAAAACTTCTGCCTCTTCTCACTCCCAAAATCACTGACCTCAATCGAGGACTGTCACACAATGAGGATTTCTTTCAGAAGCGGTACAAGTTTTCACACCTGTAAGAACAAGCCTTGGTAACATCTAAATTCAATTCTCTGTTAACTGCGTAGACGCTGAATCCCAAAGCAGAGTACTTCATGTTTCAGGTCCATTTCTTAATTGCCAAACTGCATGGAGCTGCCAACTACACAGTAGCAGCATGAAATATTGTACAATAAAACACAAGTGAGACTCATTTTGCATGTGAACCAGGAAAAAACTGATCACTGCAGAGGGCAGTTGAACAGTAGAAGAGAGAAAACATTATGGTTTCATTTTTATTTCGTATCACAAACATGTAACTGCTCAGCGATTACTTGGCAACTGCCAGACAAAGGCAGGCTTTATGCTCTCTTGAAGAAAACACAGGGTAATTATGCCAAGTTGCCCAAGACACTACACTATCTTGTAACAATTAGGCTTTACTATAATGAGTCATCACAGACAGTAGTACTAATCAGCTATAACTCCAAAACTTAAGACATATTATTCATGCAGTCTTTACATTTATTACTCTATCAATAGATAGCCCACAGTTTCCACATCATTAAAAATGAAACTGTTTATATATATACACGTTTATATTTATATACATACATGCTCAGCCCATGAGTTCTTCTGACTGGATCTGGTTCACAAATAGCAATTAAATCTTACCAGATCTCCATCAAGGAGGAACGCAGCTAGAGACTATTAAAAATATAAGTTTTAGCCTTTCAAAGTCTGAGATCTGAACCATCCAGACAGACATGAAGGCATTTTTTAAAAGGCTAAGAGAAGAATTGGGCCCTAGTCTAGAAAGTACAAAGGCTGCATATATTACATAAGATTGCTCTCATTACAGAAGGCACCATAAATCTTGAAGAAGCACAGATAACTAGAGAAAATCAAAGAACTGAAGAGGAGTTTCTGCTAACGTACTTGTACTCTGAAGAGTGACTTTGTTTAAGGGAAAAGCGGCATTCCACGATCGTTAAATCTCAGTAGTGCCATCAAAATCCTTCCAAGAACAAGAAAGCAGCTGTATTCGCTGCTCTTTCAAACTTCAAGAAAACTGGAATTCACACTGGTTAGTTCTGACCTGCTAAAGTCTCCAAAAGCACAGATAAGCAGCACAGGAAGGCATGTCACATGTATGCGCCTTTTGGTTCTGTGGTCTTTAGTACCACAGAAAGCATGGAAACAGTAAGAATATGAAGAGAACACTGAACAGCTGGCAGTTACAACCTGCTCATCGCCTCACAGTTAACGTCTGGGCCACAAGACCCAGTATGTACTTTTTCCACACCTGGGTCAGACTCCTGGGGCAACAGGTGTATGTAACATCTGACTGCTTAAAGTGACCAGGAATGCAGAGCAAAGCCATGACACAACACTGCCCTCCCTGTCATCTCCTCCTCCTGCCCCCTCCCTACCCCCTCCTTCCCAACAGTTTAAGGGTTCCTTTATTCTTTTCTCACCTGAGCTTAATGAAGTTTGGCACAGATAGCCCTGAACACTTGCTTATGTTTCTATGAAGTAGAAAGATAGTAGATAAAACTGAGATTAAGTGCTTGTGTCTGTAGTTTCACATTAACCTCGAGTGTCTTTTCCCTAAACTGAGCATGCTGTGCAATTCTTTACCTTTGATCTAGACTTAACCATTTTAAAATAAATGCTTCTGTTTTATGATGTGCAAGGCTGATTACAGTAGGCCGCAAATTGTTAGTTGTCTCTCCTCAGTTCTGTGCTCAAGAGTTTAAACATTATGAAAGAATACAAAAATCTGTCTCAAGTAGTTCATGTTATCATGCTAACAAACTCATATGAAAGCCCCAGCTTTCTCTATCACACAATGATTACACAGTATGTGAGTTTGTATGAACTAATAAGACACCTGAAACACTAAATTATTCCATTATGCTGTGGGATTTGAAGGGCATTTTACTCTCCCTGCTCAACTCGTGAGAGCTGATAAAAATGCCTCCTCTGCATGTACTTATATACTCACAAACTGCAAAAGGAACCCTTCAGTTTCTGAGGAGTACACATCTCTTACCACCACCCAGTTCCAGCAGGCTGCCAGGACTAACAGCCTATTGGATCCTTCTCTTACTTTCTAACTTGTTTTTGAGATAGATGGTTGAGCTGCAGGAACACTGGGGTTCACCAGCTCCCAGGCATCCCATTAACTTCTTTCTAGAGACCAGACACACCAGAGCAAAACAAAACACAGCACATGTTGGGGAACATGTTTAGCACATCACAAGGACCATTGTGCTTGCTCAGAATACATTCAAGTGAACTTATTTTGTGGTAGCTCCAGTCCACATGCTCTTACTCTGAAGCATACAGAGCACTCAGAGCAAAAGCAAACACAGCTGGGTCTTTTGATGAAAAAGTCAGTAAAACAATTCATCATGATCCCATAGTGTCTGTTACAGAAGTAAAATACTGCTGATAACTGACCAAGACTTTTCTTACACCAAAGGATGAAGGAGTTAGTGCCTCATATTCTAACTTTATTTTTATTTTAACCCATTTGGGGAAACATTCTTTTCAATTGCAGGGTCCAGCAATACTGTCTTTCACCCGAGTTTAGGTGAAGGTTTAATTACTTGCTCAAAAAATAAAACTTACATTGCCTTACAAAACATCTGAGCTTAATGCATGTGAAAGGGCAATACAAGAATACAGGAAAGTAATTTTTATGATTTTGTAGTCAATTTAAATGGGAATACATACAACATGAATATATAAAATTCCTCCGTAGGTTTGCCACAAGGGTAATTCTCAACTTCTTGCCAGGAAAAAAATTTCAAACTACATATTTACAAAAATCTGCATGAAAGTTCAGCACAGACTATTTCATGCGAATTCAAGCTCTTTATTGCTTTCTAGGATCATAGATTACTGGTATAATTGCATAGCTCAGAAAAGAAGCAATTCACTTTTTTAAGCTAATAGAAATAAAGTAACAAGTTTCATAAATGCAATATATTAGAATTCATACAATCCTCATGAGTTTAGGGAATTCCCCTCGTATCTTTCTCCCCCCCACCCCCACCCTATTTCTTTGATAATCTAATGCCTTCCTGGAATTTTTTGTGTGTGTGGGGGGGTCCTGCTTGAAAAATATTGCGCAATTTACATATTTTTTGCCATTGACTTCAACAAGAATAAGACTAGAACCAATAACACGTTATGACAAAAGCAGCCTGTGAACTGACTGACTAGTTCTCATTGCACTGCCGTGAAGGTACAATCAGTAAGGCTATTATCCTCACTTTCCACTGTAGAAAGAATTGTAACACTGAGGCTGAGTGACTTGCTAAGGGCCTCTGAGGGAAGCAATATTTGTACAAGAAAATAGACTGAGAAAAGCTCTTGGCTCAAAGGGCAAAAAGATCTTCGCTTTCCAGAGTAATGAGAAGCAAGCTTCAGCTGAGAACACTTGTCAGGTGTTTAGGTAGAAAATCACGAAGGAGCAAAGAAGAAATAAAATTATATCTAATCATTTACAGGTACTCTAAGCTTTTATAGCATTCCAAAAAATATCTGTGCTTGTGGCTGAAAACAGCACTGTAAGAAGAACCATACACATTTCCTCTGGATATTAGATCTAGAGAGAATGAAGAGAGTAAGTCCATGCACAAAGCCAAGGGAAGTCCTGAACATTTTGGAAACTTATTCCTTTTGTATAAAAGTTACGTTTGCCCATTCATGTTTAGATACGCTCCTGGTTATGAGTCACCACTGAAGAGATACAAACAATATGCTTCAGTGCCGCACATCATGTGACATTTGTATTATGTTACCATCTATTCTCATTTCTAGAGTACACTGTTGAGAAATGTTGCTTTAACTAGGCTAGTGTTTCTCCCTTATGCTGATAGAAACTTGAGCAAGTGTTCTCTCCTATGGTCAGTTAACCATCAAGTTAGTTATATTTAATCAGGACTGCATGACTATTCATCACCAGAAAAGATGGATTGCAACAGCATGGAGAATTTAACCTAGAAATTTTGCTCCAGTAAATTAGCGTAGAATTAATACAGCTCCAGATTGGAAAAGTAGAAAGCGGAACAAAAAGACTCCTCTGTTAGGCCTGGTATTAAGCCAAGTAACATCAAAGGCAGAAAACAGCACGTATCCACCTGTGTGGAAAACCAGGAGAAACTTATGAGTATAAAAGAAAATTGCATTTCAGTTAGCTGCTAAGTTTTGTGATTTATAGGAACAATGCCATAGATAAAGTCCAGAGTGTTCTAAAATAAAAGTAAAAAGATCTGGAATTCATATTTATTTCTCTTCTCATCTCTAATGTGGTTTCCTTTGCTCACAGATGGGTTGCATTGTGGACTACCTTCACTCAAATTATGGCATTGGCATAATTTAGGAGCCACACTCCAGCTTAACTGAAAGCAGCTGTAGGATTCAGAAGAAGCCATTTGACCAAGATTCCAATATCAATGGTATGTGATGAGCAATTGGTCAGAGCTACCTACTCCAACCTAAGTTAATACCCTCCCTACAAAGGAGAGGGGCTACCGCTATAGCATACTCAAGCTATGAGAACACTTGAGGTAGAGGAGTAGTAAGGGAATAGACGTTTAAGTTTTAAATCAAATGAGCGCAACTCAAATTCAGTTAACAGGAAGAGGCTAAATTCATCTTTTAGTGTCTGATTCATACATTTCATGCTAACACTAACTTGCCTAAACAATTCAGGGGATCCCAAGAGCCAAGACATTCATTTTTTCCCCCTCTACATTGTCATGAGGAATTTTAAATTCCAGTTTAGAGAAGTGATGCAAAGTTCAGAATCATGAGTGTATTCTGCCTGAAGTCCCATAAACAGTAACTATTTGCAGCTGCAGAATAAACACTGGCAGCCTCAGCACACTCAGCCTGGCAAATACCTGTTCCTTCACCCACACCTTCAGAGGCAAGCAGGCATTGCCCTCCGCCATCAGGATCACCATCCCCACCCTGGTCAGAGTTAGGCCACTGCCACACACAAACTTCATGCATATCTCACCTTCCACTGCTGTAGGACAGAAGCTGCACTGTGTGGTACGAAAGGGTTCTTTGGTAACATAATCCTTCTATAATTCACATGCATGAACTATACTGCTGCTGAGCTGCAACACTGGAGCATTTTAAAAGATCAACAGCAAATTAACCATGTAATTAATACGACCCATTCAGACCTCTGACGCAAGCACTCCATGTTTATCGTAGAATCTGTGAATCTGCAATAAAGCTGATCAAAAAAGTTGACTTATTCTAGGGTATAGATTTCACTATTCAAGTGAACTCCATTCTCAGCACAGTGCACAATGAGACCCTCTTCCTCAGAAAAAAATTTTACCTTGGCCTGGGAGTGAACTCTGATAGAGAATTATTCCTTCTGTCTCTAATTCCAATGGCACGTAAATTAATAGTTAGCAAGGACAAGAGTGAAGAGATGTGAAGACCTAAGTATGAATACTTGAGACTTTGAACAGTTTTGAAAACAGTATTCCTTTGGGCAAGGTACCTATAAGATTCCATTAGTGGCACCACTCTCCAACTGCATTGTGTGAAAAGAACTCAAGACAGAAAGCGCTGTTAGGTAAGCAGATCTGGGGTAACACAGATCTCTTTCTTAAAGAATAAAAGCCAAAATGCCTGAGCTAAAAATGGGAATCAAGAGGCAGAGACAGGCTCCTAAGAGTTAGTTGTTACAGTCATGGGCAATACTAATGGAAAAGAATCTTGCTTGTGAAAGTGTAAAACCAGATTAGAGAACAATTTGTGTTAGAATAGATTGTGACATCTAAATCTATTGCCCATCTATTCACAGCTGGGACACATGCATCACAAAGACCAACCTGCTGTTTCACAGACATGTTTACTTGCTATAAACAGCTTCAGCTATTAAGGCCGTTAAACTGGCAAAAAAATAAATATCAAAAAAATCCTAAGGAAGATGTATATCCTGAATGAATATGGTGTAAGATAAACCCATACTGCAGAGTCCTTTCCTCCACCCCTTCCAGAGAGCTGCCAGCTAACTCCTGTCCCGAAAAGCAGAGGTCTCCCCTGCAGCCCCCAAGACAGCTGTCCTGCTCTGCTTCCTACAGCAGCATTTCCACAACAGAGAGAGCAGCACTGCCCTGGATGGAAGCACTCAGCATGCAGGGTTGTGCTCTCACAGGCTGACAGCCTGTACACCAGCTGTACCTCAAGGCAGCAGTCACCTTTCTTGCTTCCAAAAACACACAGCGAGCTCTTCTGGTGAGGTTGTGAGGAACTCAGCGCTCATTACAAGAAGGCAGCTATGTTGCCTTGCTGTTGTGGGCTTTTCCTTGCTCTTATCACGCTAATAGCATTCAGTTTACTCTGCCTTGTGCAGTCTCATGTTGAGATTATGCTCAAAGCTGTTTTCTGGGAGGCTGAAGGCTGTGAGCCCCAGGGTGGCTGCAGAGACCAGCTGCATGCCAGAAACAGAAGCCTTGGAAAGTTACGTGAGGAATGTAATTTAATACTTACTCCTTTAACAAGAACACTTTGACCCAAGATATGAGGCAGAAATTATGGAAGTGCACCCACAAAACTGAGGACAGGAACTCTACTGCAATAATGAGCAACAGTACTCACCAAGAGCTGGATTCAGGCAACGTCATTGAAATGAGCACTCACACCAGGCACAGGCAAACACTGCACTCAAGGAAATACCTAACGCCAGCCTTGCAGAAAAGAGACTTCAGTGAGGGAAGAGAGGCTTATATCAAGAGACTACTGGGCTCCCCAAAAACACTACCTTCCCAGGAATAGTGGTTTTGTCTGCATCTTCACATCCTGGATATACTAGATAGGCCTCAGCATGTGCTACATCTCCTATACTTCTACAACACTTTAGAGCTTATTGCCATATTACATCAAATAGTTCTCAGTACCTCTGAGGTCACAAAATGCCAAGCAACAAGTTACATCTAATCATCACTTTACAGTTACAGCTTTGTTTCTAAGATAATGGTGAAGACACTAAGGAAAGGAAAATCCCCATCCCTCTACAAGTCAGTGGCAAAACTCCCACATACTCAAGGTCTGGAAGGTAGCCTACAGCATGAGAAGTACATCAGCCACTTCGGCACTGCAGTTCTCCAGGCAAGATCTATCACTATCATTGAAGCCAGGATCAGCATACTGGACTTGTTATATGGACTAAGTCATATGATTATGGGAAGAGAAAACATTGTGTGGGAGAAATCTCCAACTGAGAGCAGCCAGGAGTACTCAGGGTGCTCCCTCCATAACTTTTGCTTCTCCAGGGCAGGAGCAATCCTGTTGTTCCTCTTTTCCTTGTACTGCCCAGCACTGAAGGAGCAAGCCAGAAAGGGAGATACAATAGTGTCTT
The DNA here is from genome assembly GCA_013396635.1 of Penelope pileata. NCBI lineage: Eukaryota > Metazoa > Chordata > Aves > Galliformes > Cracidae > Penelope > Penelope pileata. The sequence goes on along the minus strand of WBMW01001305.1, from coordinate 866,119 downwards.
AGGAAGATTCGCGTTTCTCCAACATGCTCCTGAAGTTGTGTGTGGTGACAGCTTCCAGAGACTGGAGAAAAAAGAGGTAGATCATCCTAACTGTGCAGCTACTCTCTGCAGCACCTTCCCAACCTTATCTAGGTATTACACCAATCACCAGGTATAGTGTCTAGAAAGTTTTTTTAAGAAAAAGATACAATAAAATTATGAAACAACTGTCTGAATTCACCGTCCACCCAGCAACCAAGAAATCTCAGTTGAGGCTGAAGGAATATTTAAGTCCTGTCTGTCACAGCTTGGAAAGTTTCTTCACATACACTGGCTCCAGCTGAAAGCTGTGCTGAAACAGCCTTACATGCTGGCTCACCTCAACTCTGCAATAGCTCTACTTGACATCAAAGTTACATTTAAACACTTCATTTTGTTGTAAGTGTTCCATTGCTTCTACGAGCACATCATGGAAAACAGCCAAAGCCAGTATGGTTTTAAAAAAGTTAATCAGAAAAGCAAGAACGCCAAACCGAAACAAAGAGCTTTATAAGCAAATCATAAGTAGCATATAACTCTATCATCTCTATCAGCTTCTCTTCTGTCCCACAACAGAAATAGGTTGGCCTAGAAGAATCCTGTCAGTTTTCCCCCATTTGTCCACATAGACAATAAAGATAGGCATGTTCATCACAATAAAGTTGTTAAACATTTTCAAAAGCACTTTGTCCTATGAAAATCTTCCTAGGGGAAAAAAAAAAAAAGACCTGAGGGGGAATCCGGTATTTTGGGGAGAAAAGGGTGCATGATTCCTAGCTTACCCTAGATAAAAAATTTTCAGTATAGACAAAGTTGAGTGGTAGAATAACCCGTGACAAAGCAGCACAGAACAAGCAATGGTTTATAGCAGCCAAGAAAGGAGAAGAGGCAAAGGAAGGAAGAACTAGTTAGCACACTTTTGATTTCAGCACTCAGACTTTATACCTGGGCTGGTCTTTACAAGAAGAGGCCAAAATGAAATTACTTCTGATCTCCACTCTTACTGAGTTTTCTGTTCCAATCTACTAATCAATCATAAAGAGGCTTCAACATCCTTAAGTTCTTCCAGCTTGCACCTGAAAACATATTAAGCTATGTTCCCTACAAAAACCTAGTTAACTTACTCAGGCCCTACCAACAAAATACTAAGGACTTAAGTTAAATACTTTTCTTCAAAGGTAGCATTCATGAACTCTGTGAATGCATTTTATAAGTTTTATACCTTATGAGATCACTTTGTTTCCTCTGCTTCAAAGCATGCAGAGCTCAGGCCAAATTATGTGTTCATTTAAAACCCCTTGATTTCAGATGGGGGTATAACCCTGATCAAAATTGGCTCTACTCCCATGTTTCCTAAATAAAGAAGAACAACATGACCTCATCAGGGCATTAGAGATCCTCAGTATGTGACTACTTATCCTCTAGAACTATCCATACCCACAAGAAAAAGCCAATGTGCATTAAACTACACATTACAGAAGTTAAGATGTGACAATATTGTATTTTGAGTAAAAATGACAGTAAATAAGTGGTACAAATAGCTTATTACAGTTTTAAAACAAGTCTTAGTTTTTTTTCCTGCTGTTGGGACAAATTGTTTCTGAGGAGCACTGCCTCAGTCTGTCTGCAGAACAGCTATAAGTCATGACAACACAGTAGATTTATCCCAGGCTGGGCTTAACCTATGTTCTTCTCCATTCAAACCTTGATTCTTCAGCCTTGGCAGGATTTCCAAGAACTTCCCCACCATCAGCACCAGTGTCCTCTTTACAAAAGGCATGCTTCTAAACTAAAATCCCCTCAGTCTGATGTTGTGAAAATCAAGCGTAGAAACACTTAGAAAATGAAGCATGAACACTGCCTCATTTCATACTCAACACTCGAAGCTTTCTGGTCAGCAACATTTCAAGATTGCTAAGTGCTCTACCAAGCAACTTGAAAGATTACAGAGAAATGTCTCATTTGATAATTACAGGAATTGAAAAGTCTTTTATTGTTGACAAAGATGACAGTGGCAAAAACCAAAGATGCATCTATAAAACCTATGAACTACATACTGAAGAGCTGTGGTCAACCCACACCACATAGTATTTAGATTTTATTCAAAATAGATGGAAAATAATGCACTATGTTAACTAAACTGTATTTGTTGCATAGGTACCACAGAATGTGCTGAAAAACCTCCTGCCAGCTGCTGTAGAGATCCAGCTTAAAGCCAGATTGTGAATCTGCAGAGCCTGTCTCAAAGTAAGAGCTCTAATACATCTCCAATCAGAGGCAGAGACTGAAGAAGAGATTCAAGTTTTGATTGAAAACATGGTAGCAATATCTTTGGAAAGCATATAAAGAAAATGCTTACATTGCTTCTGAATATTTCTTGAAGCCTTTTCCTAAGGTATTTTAAAGATTTTCAGTTTAACTCCCTACAAAGCAAACCACACAACTGCTAGTAAACAAAGTGCCCTTATTTTCTTTCCTGTAGCTGATTGTTTCATTTAATAACTCCTCAGCACATCCAGCTTCAGAATAAGGTAATATTAGCTTTATTTCATTAAAAGCTACAGAACTTTGAACATGAAGGTTAGTTGAACTCCAAAAATTGAATGCACTTAGTAGATTCATTTGATTACAAGAGTTTTGCAAACTTACAGGAATTTTGCAAACAAGCAGCATTTCAAGATCTTTGCAAGTGAACACTTCTGCCAAAAAGGATCAGATTTAATTCTACCATAAAAAGTGAATACAATACTCAGAAACAAGCAAGTCACTGCAAAAGAGAAACTCATACAGTAGTGTTAAACCAGATTTTAACTGTCAATAAAATTAAAGTCAGCTGAGAGCAACACTGCATTTATTACATTTAAATGCAACACAGGACTTGACTCCCTGTATATCACATATCAAGTACTGTTAGTCTCAAAACTGATGAATTTCTTTCCTCCCCCAGAAGGGGAGCATCACGGAAACTGGAATTTGCAGAAAGGGCACAACCCAAATACAGGGTCAGACCCTGCATGGTTTCATGCACATGTGAAGGCCTCTGCACAGCTCCCGGCTCTGCACAGATTAATTCTCTCAGTCAGACTACAGATGTACATTAATGCTTCTGTTGCTGTACCCATCAGCACAGAAGATCATTATGCTTAATTCCCTATATCAACCAGAGTTCAGCAGAATTGGTTATCATGTTTCCCGGGTTGCACTATTGTTTATTCAACCATACTATAAGTGAGATCTTCATTATGGTTGATTGAGCATTTTAGACTTGGCATATCTCATGTCTAAATGAATATGGACTAATTACTGAAACCATTAAAGCTATACAAATACTTAGGAGTACTCGTGCTGTTGCATACAATTACTGTTGACTATAGCTCTAGAAAGGAGGGCAGACAATTTCTGGTGTCAGATTTTTGGAGAGCAGCTCCCTTCTACACACTTTTTCCAGATTCCAGAGGGAAGCTTATTCCACCCCCCCCGCCCCAGAAGAACACCCTTCAAGGCAGACAAGATGCCTGGAACCTCAAATACTACCTAGAGGGGCAGGGAACAACAGCAATTCTCTATTGCTCTTATTGCACCCATTTGGGCACTAAGCACTCCTGTAATTATTTCTACACTCCTTTAATGTGATATCCAACTCCCGGAGGCATGCAGTTAAACACCATTAATATTTCTAGACAGATAAGAAATAGCTCTCACTGCAATTTTTTGTGGTTTCCTTTCTCAGCTTCCATCTTTTCATGTCCTACTTTGTTTCCATGGCTTCTCCCTGCTTCCACCAGTAGGCAATTTATAAATAAGATGATGCTCAAGGAGCCTCCTCCTTCCCTCCACACTGATCTTTCCAAGAGATCATACAAAAGGCAGCCAGCCAGCCTATGCATTTGTCATTTTGCCACACAGCACCACACGGCACCTAGAACCACTGTGAGGACTCAGACTGAAAATCCAATTCAGACTTTTAAATGCCTGCAAGTCTGAATTGGGTTTTCAGTTTCAAATGCAGAGAATTTGCTTTTTATTTAGCCTGACTTCTCTATCCCTGAATGCTCAAATTCTGGCTGTACTGACCTATTTCAATAGTTACTTTTATCTTGCACTTGCTTGCGTCACCTTTCACCACAGGCTCTCAAATTGATCTCTGCTTCCCTTTTTCTCCTGATAGTTAGCAGCAGATTGCCCAGACATCTAAACAAGGCAAGCAATTCTACAGTTTGACATAAAGGCCAAGAAATCCACATTCAACACCCTCCCATTTTAATCTTTTCACCTATACAGAGGGTCTATTTTTCCCTAGTATTTTAGGTGTAGCCCATTAGGTTTTCCAGCATGCTGCCCTGCTACAGGTTTGTCAGGTAAGACCACAACCTCATTTTATACTAGTAACCCAATTCCTCTAACATGAGGAAGTGTTATTTATGCTCCCCTTACTTGCACTCAGAGATGGCTACCCTAACACTACGCTACACAAACCTGATACACATGTAGCCCAGTTACTGTGACAGGACAATATGATCAGCCCTTGAGCAAGACCAATAAGCAGTCAAGTAAGGGACTAAAGTGCTTCTACTCTATGAAAAGATTCATGAAAGTATTCATGACACCTATAGCATTTTACAGAGAAAGATATAAAGAGGCCTAGATATGGCATTTAAAAGATGCATCACAAACTTTGGGCGTGCTAGTCTCCAGTCTGTGGACAAATCAGCAGAAAAATCTCTTTTTATGATATAACTGTTGCATGCTTATTTAAAACACTAATGGAAACTACTAAATGTAATTATGTGAAATGCAATAAATGCAGGCAGCTGAATGCTCAGATGCCACTACATGCACAAACTATTTATTCACCAGAACAGGCTAGTAACTTTATCATCCTCTTGTCTCAAATGAACACAAAATAAGCACAACAGAGTAAGGCTGAGTTCTGGAAAAGGCGTGGGAACACTGAAGCAACAGCTGTAGCCATAGGCAAGCACATCTCCCAGAACTGTATGTTGAAGTGCCACTGGTCTCTGAATACTTATTCCAGAGGGAGGCACCCCAGAGAAAATATCCAATATTAGCATTACAGATGTTTTGATTTGTCAGCAGGACTGTGCTTGGGCATGGGCACAATGCAGATAGTAGCAAGGGAAGCACAGGCCACAGCAGAGATACGTACATCACACAGAACCACTGACCAGAAGCAACTGTTGTACTACTTACTGACACTACGTTATCCTTTTTATGCAAAAGATATCCTAAGGGTTATAGAGTCTGCAAAATGCTGATACACAGCTATTGTAACATCTAGCCTGAAGCACTGTTGCTCTCCTTAATAGAGATAATCATGTTTATTTCTCCCTGCTTGTTAGGGAGACAACTAGCAATGGTGGAAGATAAAGTCATCACAGCAAACCTTACAAAAAGCCTTGTGACAAACTGTACCTGTTAAGGCCATCAGCAAAATAACTGTGGATGTGGTGATGTTCAGTAGCTCCCCATTGAGGCTGCTGCTGTAAGGTGCATTAAAAATCACGTCTCACTGCAATAGGTGTCTGAGAAAAGATGAGCTGTGGCTTTTCCCTGAAACAACACAAGGTGTACGTAGGCAAAGGCAACGGAAGAGGACATGAGAATACTTGCTTTTCCCATTTTTCCTGTATGACTGTGGGCACACACTGTCTGAAACTCAGCTTCTCTTCAAAGATACGGATAAATGCATAGGAGCATTGCAAGATCCTCTGATTAAGGCAGTCAAGCATTAAACAGAGCCAGCAACAAGCAAGACTAATAAGCCTGTCATGTTGCCATACACAACTAAAAACAATCATAATCACATTGCCCCTGGTATTTTCCTCTCCTTTTCTCCTCCAAAATATACAGATCTCCTATTGTTTTACCACCAGAAAAAGGAAAATCTGTTTAATAGGCAGCTGTTTAATACCTTGACCAGAATCAAATAAAGACTCGCCAATAATCAAGCCCTGATTAAAGTCTAGTAACCCGATGTGCTTTGAACTGAACGGGCTAAACAGAAAATGAGGCTGCCAAATGCTGGTCCTGACAATAACTTGATCTCCCTTTCAAAGGTCTGCATTTATCCCTCATACTCAGAAAGAGGCTTATGTTACAGACATTTCTGTAAAGAAATAAAGTATATCATTTTAAATATGGCCAGCTGAAATTGCCATAGCTGCAATGCTATGTACCAAGATGGGGTGTTTTTCAGGACAGGAGCTGCAGCAGAAAGAGAAGGAAGTCACACCAGGGTTTGCTGGAGACTCCCACATCCCCATTCCATGGAGACAACAGGGGCTGCTCACAGGAAGCTCTTCTTGGAGGTGCAGCAAATTTCCCAACCCCACAGATTCAATGAAAAATGCACCACTGGTTTCTGTGGGCTAAGTCACAGCTGAAGCACTGGATGCGAAGTGTCAACATCCTTTGACTCATTTCCAACACCACACTGATATTTGCAGGATGCATTGATTTAGATTCAGCATCCTACATCACTGAAGTCTGACATGAATTTGTACAACTTCTTAGGAGGATAACATTTTTAGGTTCTATTCCATCTTGAAAAATACATTTATTACCCACGCATTACTTCAAGGCATAGGTCAGTGACAACATATAATGCAATGTGTTGTACCATGTCACATCACCAGCTTTATTAGTTCCATCATGTCAGATAGAGCTACAACTGAAATATTCCATTTTTAAAAGCTTTAAGGGTGGCTGCTGCTACTTGAAATTTCTTACATTTCCTAGATCAAAATATTTCCTTCTCCTGTAATGAGATACATCATTATTTTTCAGATCAAAGTATTAAACTCTATCTTCTAAACAGAAAAGCAGCTGCTTTCAATAGCTTTGAGCTTCTAGTATTAGAACAGCCCCTTTTGACTACAGGGCCTATCAAGGATTGCAATCACTCTGTACATAAGAAGTAATACAAAAGCTATATATTATAGCTATACATAAGCACAGTACATTTTAAAAATAGGGATTTAGTAGTCAACTTGACATTACAAATGCCTTCTAAAATGCTTAATTTCAGGAAACATTTTAATATACATTTGAATATAAAGCATAACAACATGTTGGTAACTTGTCACATTAGATGTTCCAATGTCAACCAGCCCCAGGTCTGAGCCAATATACTGGGAAGTGGAAGACAAAAGGATCCAGTCTATAATGAAGTGATAGGTTTAATAACTTGGACATTCGTCACAGTAGTAGATCAACATTTTCCATCTACAGCAAAGAAGTCACTATAAAGTCACATAGAAAACCAAGATCATGTTCTTTCAAACCTTTCAGGTTTTGGTTTACTACTATCCAAGAACGAAACCACTACTACCAGCCTTTTGCATAAGAATGCTGCAACCGTTAGCAGTGACACAGAACCACAGAAGAGCCTGATGTCAGAAGAAGAGCAGTACCTGCCTGGACCACAGCTACATTCTACCTCTGAGAAAACTTCTGAGCAAAGGGGTTTCCAGAGCAATTAACAAGCTGCTTCCTCCACCTACATTTTCTGTCACAGCAGATCACCATTTCCTTCTTAATACAGCTCGTCTTTCACAGTACCATACACAATTCATCTTATTTTAGCTATTGCCACAATATTCACCTACATTCAGTTTCATTGTAAGGCAACCTACACACCTCTGATCCAATAATAGTTATAAGCCATTCCTCTAGGAAGGGAAACTCAGCTAAGAAGTTCAACAAAGTGCTGGGCAGTCCTAGTTCCTTCACTTACCATGGGCTGTCTCCCCTCACCACAGGGAGCTTCTGGAGCCCACTTTGTTCCCACAGTCCCAAAATGCAAAGAAAGTCCCTTTTCCTCTATTCAACTTAGTTACTGAGTCTCTGTACGTCATTTTGTTGAAGTGGAAAAACACAAGCCACCCTATAGCCTTTAAAGAGGCACGCATCAGCCATTTCTTTTCACAAAGATCAAAACCCGTGTTATGGTAAAAACAACAGAATACATAACAATAAAACCTAAAACCAGAAAATTAACAGCATGACCACACACACTTGTTCTACAAATATCTGTTCCTGCTGCTTACCTTCACCCACTACAGTCTATCAGCCCACTTCCCACAAATATTTAAGTAAAAAGTTAGAAAAAAAATCCCATTTCATTGGGGCAGAAGGAGGAAATAATGCTCCTTTTACTGGGCTTCCACACAGATCACATGAACACAGAACTGTCAGAAGCTCATTTAATCCACTTTTTGGCAATCTCTAATGAGAGCATATTAAGAACCTATTGCTAACAGCCCCATTCTCAACCACTTGCTGTCCCCCAGAACAAGTGGCTGGCAGTAGCTACAAACATTCCATGGGATCTCAGAGCTCAGTAAAGGCTGTGTATCTGTATATTTATCACTTTTCAAAAAGTGCTTTAAGTGTTAACGAAGTCGGACAGAGACTGTTAAATACTGACTGAAATGACAGCTCCGCTGTATTATTACAGTGTTTGCACAGCAGTCGTTCTGCAGGTTAAGTTATTTTGGTACGAGTGGTGTTTAAATTAAAAGTAGTCCCCTGTGTTCTTGTTTCATTTAAAGTCAACCACAGATTGCATGCCTGAACATTGCGCAGAGTCAGTGTTGTACTGAGTCCCATTTGTTTGTTTTGTTTTTACCCTTCATTATTCCTTCTCCCAGACAAGATGAGGAATTTGAAAGAGTCATGCTGCAATGCTTCTCAGGCTTTCACAGTGCAAACTACCACAGAAAGAGAATGGCACTAACCTGGTGAAAACAAGGCATAGATAATTTAACCCTAATAACACACCAACTCTGCACATCACCTTAACCTCTTGCACTAGACTTCAGCTGGAGGAAATCTGAATCAAATTCTCCAAGTGTTCTCTACAAAAATTGGCAGCACTGAAACAAAGTGACTGAAAACAGAAAGTAACGGGTCTATTCAATCCCAAGCTTTCTCCAGAAAGAGATAGCAGAGCTCCTGTGTCTGAAAATGACAGCTTCAGTCGCTGTTATGCTGTTAATATGGTTGAATGCGAGTGTTTACCTATTAGAAACATTTTTCAGATGTGTTATCTTCTTTAGATGCTGTATGCCATAAACCATATTTCACCAACTGTTTTCCTAGAAAGCAACAAGCACATCACAGTACTTGCAATCTAGCTGTTTCTTAGCAGAGAACTATTTCTAGTTACAGCTTACACTCAGCTTCCCCCAGTGACTTGAGAGCCCACTGTGAACATCAGCATTGTAGCCATTATTAATACTTGTTCAAATATATTTTAACAAAGACTATATACATATAAACATACACACTTGCAACAGACTTTGAACAGCTCACATGTTTCTGAGAGCATTTACTGTTCTGTTATGCCACTAAGTGCAGTTACTGTTAGCTGAGAGACTCCTTGACTCTCATGAGTGGAAAGAGTACAGAGAACAGTATTGCAAGGCTGTAGGAAACTGAGATGGATAATAAAAAGATTGAGTTAGATAGAAATCTGCATGATGTCCCCAAACAAGTACAGCCCACAGTGGGTGCAGGGGTCCCCTTCAGTCACAGATTTTATTTCAATTTTAACATGAAATAACTGCACTCATGACAGGGTAGATAAAGGAGGGAGAAGCAGCAGGATACTTAATAGTTGTTTTTATCACCATAAGAATTACTAACAAAACTAGACACCATACAAGCACTTAAAAACCCCTCTCCTTGACATCTAAATACAGACCTGCAGTGCAGGGACCAAGGTGTTCAACTCAGCAAACTTCTAAATGGTTTAATCCCCAGAATCAGCAGTCTTTCAGGAAGAGAATACACTGCAAGCAAAAGCCTAACACACACTGAGCTGTTTGTGTTCACACAGCTCTAAGAAATTGAATCAGCTAACTTGAAATGAAGCATTTCAACATAGTTGTTTAGAAAACAGTTGTGGTATTTTCATGCCCTTCTATCCCTATCTTTCTCCTCAAAAACTACTCATCTTCCAGAGGCTAGCAGCCACAGCACTGTAAAACCTCAGTAACTTACCTCCAGTCCCCGTAGGAAGGAATCAGCACAAAGGTAGCAGCCCACACACTCCCAACAGTCCCTACCTCACAAGCAAGAACCCCCTCAGGCCATTCCCCTCCCTCTATAAGCCACCTCCAGGGCTCATTGCAAACAGCTGAGAGATCTCAACCGGAGCCAGCTGGGAAGCCACAGACAAGCCTCACAGAACGCAAACACAGCCCACAGCAGAAGTAAATCAGTGTAATGGGGATGTGTCGTAAGCATCAGACACCTAAGCAAGAAAACAGTAAGTGAACATGAGCCAAACTGGGCAGACCAAAGCCCTGTGTAGACTTGTATTGTGAGTTCTACCAAGGAAGTAGTGTTAAAACTAATTCTGACAATTTTTTCCTTTTTTTATCAAACTGAAATGCATGATGGATAGTGAGATGCATGGGCTCTTGCTGTAGGAACACCCTCAGGTCTTTAATACCTCCACTTGAAAGGAGCATTCAAGTGATCCAAAAAGAATGGAGATGTTCTCCCTAGAAAAGGTTCATGTTCTAGATTCCCAGTGTAACATCTTTGAAGAATCCTGCAGTTCTGAGCAGACAAGCCCCTCACTTCTCAAATACTAGATTTCTTTTAGCTGCTGTAAACTGGAGGTCTCAAGTCCCCAAACAATTCAAAACCATGACACACACAGCACGTGTTCCTGAGTTTGCTGTGCTGCAAGCAGAGTCTCGCGGAACTCAGCAGGCCCACACAAGTAAGGGTTTAACTCATGCATCGGTGTTCACAGGATCAGGGGCTTGAGATCATGAGATAAACTGTAATAAAAACTGGAACTAGCAAATTCTTGCTAAAGTAGCATTCAAGAAGATCTACTGTAAATATATGTAAACATAAAGTAATATCAGATTGTTACATGCTTTATCTGCTCTGTATGAAAACAATTTTATCTAGCTTTTAAAGTTGTCCATGAATATCCATGTTTTGCCATCTGCTTTTGAATTGAATGATCCCTCGAAAGCAGTACCATAAATATTTCCACAGATGAGTGATCTGTTCATATTATATCCAGTAACGCTGTCTTATGACAGGGCAAACAAATAACTCAGATGTCATATCACTGCATGCAGCAACAATAAGGTGCACTCTGACTGGGTTTTAACATGTTACTAAGAACTGCATAACTGGTTGTCTCTGAGGATCTAACCTGGCTTTTTAGAGACATATTTCTTGACAGCCTGTCAAGAAAGGCTGGAGATGCACACAGAAGAAAGAATACCTTTAGAATCTCATTTTTTTTTTAGAGATGGTGAATTCTAATCTGGGCTAACTCTCAAAAAGATCTGAACAAAAGAATGAATAGGAAGTAGCAAAAGAGGATTTATAAAGGTGGTTTTACAAAATGAGGTCTTAAAGGCAGAATAGGCAGAGGAAAAATGTTATGCATTGGCTATACAATCTGCTGTTATAGTCAAGATTTTAAAATACAGGAAATTAATTTGCCACATTTATACAATCAGCCAGCTGAGTTAACTATTTCAAAATGTTCTCATTGGCTGCTTGGGGGACAGTAAGAATTGTACCAGCCACATCAGGTTCACTGAAGTTCATCAGCTCCAGGCACCTGCTTGATCCTGCAGCAGGGCGTTCAGACTGGACAAAGTGCTCTGGCACAGGGGATACCCTCACGTTTATTTTCCACCCATCATCAGGCAGATGGGGGAGTCAGGAGAGATGGGGTGCTCAGAGGAAAGGGGAGGGTGTCCGAACTCCCTTCCAGCTTCAAAGCCTGCTGCCATTTGGGCTCGGCAAAATCAGTAGCTTTGCCCCAGATGGTTCAGGTGGTTCAGGTGTCTACACATACAGCCAGTGCTGAGGGGCAAGGGGAGCTCAAAGCAGTGCTCATCTCTGGGCAGCATGGCCAGGAGGCTTTCCAGGGCCCTGCACCTACTGAATGCCCAACAGCTGCTGCTCCCTGGTGGGAATCTCTGTGAGCACTCCTCTCTTGTTCACCTTTTATTACACAGCAATCACTGAAGAAATCCACGGGGAGGGTGAGTGATGTCCAGTGCTTAAAGGGCAGCTGAACAAATCAGCCTGGCCTATGCGTGACACCCCATCATGTTCTGCGTTTTTATCTCAAAACTGAATGAAGCAAACCACTGCTTTAATAAGGCTCTTTTGTTTGTCAGAAATAAAACATGAAGCAGGAGAAGCCACAACTGGGAAATTATCAAGGAATATGAGTTAAAGTGCAGTTACTGTAGTTTTTCTTACGGATTCTGTTCTCATGACAGATGGCCTGGTCATCCTGCCCTTCTTCTAACAGGAAAGAAATGGCCCTAGGGGAGAAAAGCAAACAAAATTTCGAAGAGATCTATTGTTTCAGCAGACAAGAAAGACACCATCCTCACAAGTAGGTTTTTGTATGAGGGATAGATCTCTGTGTAGGTTCTTGAGTGTCCTCTGGGGATAGCAGAGCCTGAGAATTAGGAAACTGACTAGCACAACAGCATCTGATGTAATATTTAATTTTGCCCTTGGACTAGGTGGTAACACGGAGGATACTACCTATTGACTAAGAAAGAGGAAGATCAAGGCATGGTGGTTGGAATAATAATAGGCACACAATGGCACGAAGATCTATAGGTTCAAAAAAAATTAAGACTACCAGATGTTACTGTTCTTTTCAGTTGCCATGCAACCACGGCTACCCTGCTATGCTTCACCTTCCTAATCTCTTTAACAACTAACTCTAAAACAAGCACAATTAATTTCCCAATGAACAAGACAGGACATCACCCAGTCCTGTGGTGACGGAGTCCTTTGACTGTAGGCATATAAACACTAAACAGAAACAGCACCAGCACACAGCGCAGCACAGAGCTGAAGTGTTGTAAGACACAGAAGTTATTGTTGCAAACTATGACACTTCCTGCAGCACAGGTTTCACAGCAACTCATAGCAGGTATCTTGTTATGCCTCTTAGGAGACAGTCCCTGCCAGCACTCTGGTGTTCTGGGCAGCCTCTTACCCTGGAACCCAGAGACACAGGTGGGCTGTGCTCCAGCAGTGCAGCATGTACAGGTGTTAGGACAAGGAGAGTACTATGAACTCACTGTGCTCATATTTTCTGTGATCATATTTTCTTTTTTTTTCCTATGGGCAAGATCTCTGGCCACCTCTTTGTTGTGTTTTTTAAACAAGTAGCTTCTGGACTACATAAGTAAAAACATGCCCATAGCTATGCTAAGCCAGATCACTTCCGTTATCAGTAAAATGTATAGTGAATAAAATGAAGTGGTTTTTGCTTCTAACAAATATCTGTATATATATATATATATATATATATATATATATACAGAAAGCAGTAAGTACCCCAAAATCCCTTTTATTGTGGAGTGGGTCTCATTTAGTGTAGGCACAGCCCCGCGCCACAAACATTTCTACAGCACTTCCTGACCATGGTGCAGGCAGAGCTGTGAGCAGCCGCAGCAGCACCTGGGGTTAGCACTGGGTAGGGAGGTGTTCCCAGGGTTTCTGAGTCTGCGATGAAGATTTTGTTGTGATTACTATAGGCTGTACAAGTGACATGCCAGTGTAGTGCAATACCTTATTTCGGAATACGGAAAAGAATACTTGAAAGAGGAAAAAAGCTGTTCCATTTCATTTCCTGTGAATTCAAGCACTGGGGAGCAGCATATATTTGCATATAAGCTGTTCAGGAACAACAACAATGACGCTCAGTATTTTGATAATTATGGCTTTCTGATATTTTTAAAGGTGTTCTAAAATGATAAATACTTCAGTTAAGCACATGGTGTATAGACTCTCAAGCATTTAGAAATGGTGATAAATCTCCATTCATCCGCTGCAGAAAATATTGCATTTGAAAGGGCAGACACACTTGGCTGTAAAATACAGCGATATAAAAACCTTTCTTCATCAGATTTGCTGTGACTGTCCTGCTCCCATCCAAAACTTCCCACGGATGGACTGCTGTTTCTGCCACCAGTCCAGGAATCACATCCCTCCAACACAACCAAATTTCCCAGACCGAGCCATCCACTTTTGATACGGTGGCCTCCATTATATGTGAAAAACAGGAAAGAGTCAAACAGGCAGGTGTCTCAGGACCAAGCCTTCAGAAAATTGTACATTGGCTGTAGTACCAAGAGCGGACTCATGCCCAGAAGCCTGCTTGTGGGGATTTCTTCCAAAGGATTCAGAGGGATGGTCTGGTAACACAGCAGCCAGCTGTTCTGGAGGCTGAGGGTGGGAGCAGGACAGACTGCTTACTCCCCAAAGTATCCACAAGTGGGTTAAGTTCACCTGTCAGTTTGGGGATTTTAAGGAGGAGGCTGATGATAGGAAGCAAGTCAGCCTGAGAATAGGGTCTTAACAGTGTTTGAGCAGTATGACAGCGAGCAGCGCTTGATCTGTGCTGTGTGCAAGGTAAATAGATCTTATCCCTGGCTTCATGGCACAAGTCCATACTTGTCCAAATTATGCTTTCATGAGTTCATCAAGTTTTTAGGATTTGCCAGTCTTTATGCACTGTTACTCAGAGAAACGTTCACAGAAAAATCATACGCTAAATAAAAAGGTTTGTGTAGCTGTGCTCTAAAGCCAACCCACATTTCAAAGTCAGAAATGATCGTGCTGGGCTACAACTTGTTATAACAGCAAACAGTTTTGCCATGAATTCTCATTTACTGTTTCCCAGACGTGAAAAGGCACATAAGAATTTTTTGTGTCATACAAACTAGTATACAAATTAGCTAAAATGAGATTTTAATGTTCTGATTATAAACTTAGATTATTAATTGTCAATCTAGCCCTCCTTATTTTCTGTCCTCTTCTCACTATCTTGTTTTTGCAGTAGATGGTAAGGGAGAAAGACAGACAAACCTGAATGGTATTGTAGCCAGAGGGGCATTTAAAATATTGCTCTGCACCTGGGAAACAGGTTTAATTACTGCCACTGTCAAAGGCTTTTAATGTAAACAGGTTTCCTGATGGATCACATTTCCTTGCTGTGAACTATCATCCCCCAAACACAATCCACTTTATGGTAAGGCTTAAAATGCAGGTATCATAAATTAGAGCAATGAAGCTTTTATGATTAAAGATGCTTCATCTGCTTTTAATGCCTCAAATTACAGAAACTATAACAAGCCTTCACATTAAAATTTAAATAGGATTAAGAGTCTGAAACTCTCTATAAAGTAGATATCATAGGCCTGATTCATTCTGAGATGATGCAGAGCTTCGCACAGACTCAGAAGGGAGGCAGCTCCTACTTCCTTTGACACAGCTTGGGATAGGTTTAGTTGTTGGCATATATTAAAAAAGGACTGAGACTGCCCTAACCTGTACACTGGAGACAGTCTTTGATGTGCCAATGGCATATAATGAGATCTTCCTATAAGGCATCACAGAGCCAGAAAGCATGCTCTCTGCCTGCACTTACTGCTGTATTCCTCCAGGGTGCTTGGGATCCTCTAAAATAGTCAATGTACCTCTTACAGACCTATTCCAACAGATGAATTGCCATAAAAATACCTACAACTACACACATGCACTGAGAAATGATTCTGATCACTTTGATGTATTTGATTTATGTAATCATCCCATTCACATTACTCCTGGTAATAACTTCTCAGAGCATGTTTCATATTAAGCAGCATTTGTCATAAGCAGATTTTAAATCTGTAATTAAAACATTTGCTTCCACAACATATTTATATTCTTGTTCATCTATTCAGAAGAAACACAGACTCCAATAGGTAAGGAAGCACAGCTTTCAGATGTACATATTACCTCAGAATTAAAGGGGAAAAAAAAAGTAAAATAAACGAAATTATTTCATGTAGGTGGTAGGTGAAAGAGGAACCTCAATTATAAATAATTCATGGTGAATTATTCATGTGACTCATATCGATATATAGAATCTGCTGTTTTATAGTACAAAATCAGACTTAAAATTTGTGTTAGTATAAAGTGATGCACATTTATAGCTGGAGCTGTACTTTTAAATGATTCTTGTGAAATCTGAGTTGGACTGAAGTTACACACTCTGCTCCGTGATACAAGTGCACAAAGGAAATACATAATTCAAGGAAAATCAAAGGCACACAACTTCGTAACTCACAAGTTCCCTCACTGTTTTGGGAGATGAAGCAAACAAGAGAAGTCCAACACCCTCCATGGATATTCCTTGAGATTTCTGATTTGTATTGCAGGACCACAGCCATCTCTGCATGTACCACAGCAGACTTTCCAAGCTGTTTGTATTTTTTCTAATACTTATCATTTTAGACTCATAAAATCCGTCTGCTAAATTATAGAAAGCCAAAGCCCTGATCCTCCCAATGCCTTAACCATGCTAGCAATGGTACATGTGAACATTCCCACTGATTTATTGCAGTAGTGCGGATAAGAGAAGTTACATGTCCACCTGTGGGACGTGGAATATACATGGAAAATACGAGAAGGAAACCCTTAGCTAATCAAGGCCAGTCATCCAAAACCAAAACTTTCCTGTGAATAAATGCCCTACAGACACAGAGCTCCACATTTGAAAGTCCTTGTATTAGTGGAAAGCTCTTCCAGAATTTCACTACTATGAGAGTTTGGAAAAACGTCCTCTAATTTCTGTTCTACATTTATGTTTGTATCATTTTTTCCTGCTGCAGCATGTCGGGACTACAACCTAACATGAAGATGCTCTGAGTTTGATTAGTACTTCACTTTCTTATCTAAGATTCAGGGCAACATCTCACGCTTGACTGAAAACCACTGTTTCACATGAAAAGTCACCTTCAATAAATATCACCCTTTGCTAATCAAACAGAAAATGCTAAATGAGAGAACTGGGGTATTCTGCATACTCAGATACCTATTCTGTAATAGTATGAACTAGAAGGCTGCAATACCCGCACATTACCCCTATACTCACATGCTAACTAGTTTCCATGGTGATTTCACATTTCAGACCAATACTATTGCTAGGCAAACTGGATAGCTGGTAACAGATGACTAGATGGTAGCATGGTACTGGTCATCACAGCCTTACCCTGGCGAAGACAGCAATGAGCTCTCTGGACTTACAAGATCAGCATTATTCTGTGATTATATCTGGTCTTTCCCAGAAAGCTGCTGGCTCGCAGATTCAGCAGTAAATCAAAGTCATCATTTAACCTCGCTCCCTACCAGCCTGGATGTTGATGTAATGTTGTGGGCTCTGTTTGGCCCACTTTACTTGAACAGCTATAGCTAGCCCCAGCAGCTGTCTTCTGACTGCATTACACCATACCTAACAGTACCCATGGTCTGTTGCCAGGCTTTTGTGTTAGCAGAATATCCATGTTACCTTTAGAGATAGAAGCTTTTAAGTCCAGATTTTTTATGAAAGAAAGAAGCAAGATAAACTCTTGCAGTGTATTGTTTAAAATCAAAGCTGTATGTGCAATAAAGTTAAAAAAAATGGTGGTTAAATCGAGATGCCAGAGTTATCTGAAATTGCTCAGTGACATTGAAATTCAGATTTTTATTCGGGATATTCTTTTAAATGACTGGTTTATTTTTTTAAGCAGGATCTTTTCTGTTGCTGTTGCTGTTTTTAACTGGTAAGATTAAGGCTGGTATAAACTCTAGCCCTTTAAGGTCAGGCTTCATTCTGACTGATTGTAACTGAGCAGATTGACAAATTGATGCAAAAGAAACCTATGTGCACAAAGTTGTGCAAAGTTGTGTGCATTTTGTTTGCAGTTTTCAAGTGACACAGATTTTGTTCTAAAGATAATTTCTTACTTCAACTTATGAATAACTGCAAGACATAAAACCACTTCTTGTATAATTCATTAATATGAATTTGATTTTCATTCACAGAAGTACAAGCACTGGTTATTTTCGAGGTAATGGTATAAATCAGTAAGATAATAATCACTAAGTTCTATGTGCTATCGTACTCATTTATTACATTCCCAAATATTAGTAGAGACATAGTCCAAAATTCCTAAGCGTATGACCACTGTCTTTAAACTATACTTTTCTTAGAAGCATGCTTTTGAATATTGATACAGTAATTAGATTTTTTTGCATAGAGCTGTCAGTACAAAACCAAATTCATAACAATCTGAGAAAGCCTAGCCTTGAAAAATAAGCACTTAACCTTTACTTAAAATATTTTGGGGAAAACTATTGACCAAATCTAGTTTTCAGCCTTGCTGCCTGGTGGTGAATCTGCCCCTTTTCCAAAGTGAGTGTTGGTCAATAGCAGCATCTTATCCTAGGTCATACATCTCCAAAGACTTGAATTGTTTAAAAGAAGGCTTATATTGACAAGGGACAGGAAGTTCATTGAAATCACTGCACAATGCATATATTGAAGTTTGACCATATTTGTAAGATTTTGTAAGACATACATATGCCTAGCAATGTGCCCCTCATCAAAGGTGTTTAGCTTATCACTGGAGCAAACATGTGGATATTCATTCAAGAAATAAAAAAATGCAAAAAATCTTTTTCTAGAAATAAATTAAAGAATGCCAAGTTATTCTTATCGTGTTCTTAAACCAAACTTTGTCTGGGAAGGGTTGGAGGAGACACACATTACCAAGTACTAATTACTCAAAAGAAGAATAATTGCTTTTGCTGCTGTAAGAGGGACTGGATTTTATATCCACAAAATAGCTATTGCAGCTATTTTCTAAAATGTTTCATAATTACACAGCAGCACTGCACGCTGCAGAGTTGTTTCCATGTAAAACATCAGTTTGGACATGCTTAAATTTTACTGGAATTAAAACAAGTACATGTTTTTCTCTAGAGGACTGTGTTATGGGAACATTCATGTTACAAATCTGACACACAAATTCATACACTCTGTGTGCCTGCTGGAAATTGAGCCTGTATCCAAGCTTTGAAATTCATTATGCGTTAATTACTGCTTTGTGCTCACATACAGAATAACAGGCTATCTTGCACTTAAATTTCAGCTGAACAAAATCTGGGAATGTGAAGCACTGAGTTTGGGTGTTCCTTTCCCAGGAGGCAGAAATGCAATAAAAGACATGCAAGTTAATCTGCATATGAGCTCTGACAGATGTCAGATTGAGTGTTAAGCATGCATGATGCTTAACCAATTTTGTTTGTGTTATTTTGTGCAAGGAAGGAATACAACAACAGTGCAAAATATTGCATAAAATCCAAACTTTGCAGCTTCTTACAGCTAAAAAGGAGTCTTTGGAAGATCTTCCTACCTACTTTCTAGGGAAAAATCAGAAAACTAAAACCATGTGTAGAATAGTTAGGCCTTCGTCATAGTACTGAGGACATTTTCTTTACAGTTCTATAGACCCTTGTCGAGAGCAGAAGCTCTTAAAAAGAAATTTTATACAGACAGCTATTTTTACAGGAAGCAAACCTGGTCATATCCTGCCTTACCAAGGCAAGTCTCAGTACTGGCCACAGAAACTATATTAAAGAATTAAGATGCACCTCCTATGTGCTAGCTGCAAGTTGTCTGCAAATGTCCCCTGAGACAGTGTGCACTTTGGGTGATGCTGCAAGGAACCAGAGGCTTCAATGCACGTTTTATGGCATTGGTCAGGATATCCATCTTTTCAATACTTCTCTCTACACATTTTCTCTGTGATACCCTGGAAGAGAGATATTTTTCAATATGCGGGTCAGCTTGGGCACGCAGCTCATGCAGAAATGAAGCCAGCCACAGTAACCAGATGTGGACACAAGGAGCGAACTCAGGCTGAGGACCTCAAGAATTCACAGCCTTTAGCCACTGGTTCCTGCCATCACTGCAACATCCCAATGCTTTGAAGGAACATTTTCTCCTCCTCTGGCTAATGCTGTAAAAAGAGAGCACTTCTCAATAATAGAAACTAAGAACATCACATATAAACTCCAGAATAGATGTTTTGGGTTTTTTTAATAACATGCCATGGCTTTCAGACCTGAACTAATTTGGAATCCAGATTTCTTGCATTTTTAGTGATTGCTGAATATGACGTTTCCTATGGTTCTTGCTGTCAAACAGCAGTATGGTGAAAACACCACCATTACAATTCCCAGTAGTCCAGCACCACCAACTTTGGCACATCACTACCACCAGAGCACCTCTCCGGTAAAACTTAAAAAGCGTTTACAGATTATGCCTACTGAAACATTGCCATGAGCTCTATTCTAATGAAAGATTTAAAGGTATTTATTGTGGTTAATAAAATGCAGCAGCAGAAAGGATATTTCTCCAAGTGACTGTTGAAAATGCATTATCTGTAACACATATAGCAGAAATTTCACATTCATGCTTGTCATAGCATCAGGGGCCTGAGAAGAATCTATTCAGCTCAGTGACCCATTATCCATGCTGTTTGACTACATGCAGCCAAGGCTTTTTTCTTTTGGATAAAATTCATTTTAAAGCATTTTAAAGATTCTTTTACTCTTTTAAGGGAAATATGGAAGATATAACGTAGCATGGTTGTTTATTACCCTAAAACCCTAAAATGTTATTGTATGAATTATTCAAGGTGAATTGCAAAAAAATAATCATAAAAAAATGATTAGACTTATGAAATATTGGAACTTGAAAAGTACTTTAACACCTGAAATGGAAACATTAAGAGCCCCAATTTTCAGACACAGCAGCATCTGTAGGTAACTTGTGTTATTTCTAAAGTCCCTGTGCATGCATTCAACCCACATTACTGTCAGTATTGATGCCATGCTGGACACATTTGTCTGCACCTTTTACGTTTTGGTTCCCCATTCCTTTCTTTCCAATGTAATTTGCCTGCATCTAAGTAGTCAATATAGAAACCAGGGAAGTTTCTTACACCCTCCTATTCTTCAGTTTCTGCTGCCTTTCTTTGGGAAGGCAGTGGTCAGTCTGGATCTGAGCAGACTCAGCCATGGGCTGCTCTGAAGGAGCAGAGGCCAGCTGTGCATAGTAGTGCTGGTCTGGCAGCGATGCTTGATCAGCTGTGTACAGAGGCAGCTCGTCCTCTGACAGCCAGCGGCTCTGCAGGGTTTGTTGACTGTGGCAGCGGGTGAAAAAAATCACCCCAAACAGTCACTGCTTTGGCTGCAGTCGTATTGGAAGGAGTCTGTTTGTTCCCCTGCTCCCTCCTGCTGAGTCCAGTAACACGCACCTTAGGAAGGCACTGTGTCCATACAATAGATGCATGCTTATTAGCATTTGTTAGGCTGAATGCGATTTTGTTGGCAGTGCACTGTACTGAATATGGATGGAGTACTGCAATAACATCAATGAAGCTGTCATCACTGCTGCTTTCCATTACCTAAGGTAAAACCATTCACAGCTAAAAGGTGTTTCTTCAGCAATCACTTGGGGCCAGGACTATGGAGACACTTATGTATCCATTAAAATCATATAGGAATTATGCCTAATTTTTTTTTCATAATTGAGCTATTAACGACATCACAAGAAATTTACTTTATTTAATAATTAGTGCTTTATAACAGTGCATAACAATAAGGCAAGATTTGCACCACACCACAGACTTTCCGTTTTTCAAGGCAAAGTCCCCCAAACCATATACAGTCCTTTAAAATTTCCTTTAAAATTGTATTAAAGGATATTAAGTATAGAAGTTCTCTAAGGAAACAAAGCAAATACAAATATTAAAAACAAAGTAGCAGGTCCTGGATGAACGTGCGTTAAAATTCATCAAAGCCTGTGAAAGCCCATCAACTCCAATCTCTATTCCTTCTCTTACTCCAGGTCCATAGAGCACAGGACAATTTAACACTCAAGCTAAGAGGCTTTTGCACAATATTACTGCTTTTCTGTCAGTGGGACTACAGCTGTTACTACCACTTTTACTGGTGAAGAAATAAAAGTTCAGACGTTGCTAAATTCTCTGACGGACTTAAGAAGAAAATAGAGACAATTGAACAGCAACAATGATGACAACTCAAAGATTTCTCCCAGGGAATACTACAGAAAAATCTAATAAAAAATTCAGCAAAGGACAACACTTTATAAACAGATAACATATGATTTGGTAGATATGGTAGAAGAATGGAATGATAAAGGGGAAAGTTCAGAAATGAGAAATGTACTTTTATTCAGTTAAAAAACAGTTTCTAATAGGAATATGGGCAGTATTAGTACAGAATTCTTCTCAATTTCTCCTAAAGAGAAGAATAAATATTTTTAGAGAGAAGTTCAGGCAAGAAAATAGCAAAATTAATTGTCTCTAGTGATGGTATTTAAGGCTTCTTATAAGTAAATTTCAAAGCACTGGTTAGCGAGAGATCATCACTATCATCTTCATTTTACAGGCACAGAAATTGCTATACATGGTCTGAACAAGTAGTTTACAAGTGAAAGTACCCAAGAAATTGCTGACGCTGCAGAACAGATTGTGTAACCAGCAGGCAAATGGATATAAAGAAGAGAGAGTGTGCACGTCGGCCGTGCTAAGGGCCCACTTGGTTGCTATTTGTCTACGATCCTACATACATACAATGAACTGTCTCAGAGCAAAATGTTAGCCATACAAATCTGTATTGGTTTCTCTCATTGCACAGAACTAGTTTTCTTTATTTGATAAAACAGATTTAAATGACTGCTGTATTGTCAGATTATGTTTCTCTGGTCTACTTTATCAAATACATTGGCAAAATCTGTGTCAGATGGCAATTTTGCCTGCTTGGATTTAATGTAACTGTCAGGCATACAGGCCATTTCACCAAAGCACCTCTAAGTATGCAACACCACTTCAAATTCCCAAATAGCTGCCAAGTGCACAAAAGATGTATTTTCAGCTCAGCAAACTTGCTACCATCACTTCTGCTTTCTGTTTATTATGCAAACCTAACAGCATTCAGTATTTTTGTACTGTTGATAATTGCTAATTACGGAAGGAAAAGTTATGTGATTGTCAGCTATGGAATCAAATGAATTGAAAATATTCCATCAAGGATTTAACAAAAGTGTAGGAAAAAGACCAACTAAAAATAACAATGAACATGTTCTCTGCGTTGAAAGATCATTGGCAGAAGTAAATCACACAAAATTCAGATCCTTATTGCTTAATCATCTCACATTTCATTAGCCACAGCTGCCAATTGCCTTGTGCAATGTGAATTGCTTCTCATAGAAACAACAAAAAAAATTAAAAAGGAAAAAATTGTTTCTTAGAGTGGAAATTGCTTCCTCTAAAATGCAATGTTGGAATGCAAATATTCATTTCTGTATTAATTAGTGACAGAGGGCTTGGCCAACCTGAGCTAATCACACCCCTGGGGTCCTCTAAGCCTCTAAAGCTGATTATCTCATGATTGTCACACCCACTGGGAGTTCCCTTTGTCATGAGCAAATTCAGACGATAGTGTGTTGTGTTTAAAAAAAAAAGAAAAAATTACTTGTTTTGATGCTAAGGTTGGGTAGTGAATAGCAACTTCAGCTCTAATCCTTTGGCTGGCTGACACTCCAGTATGTCTCATTGCTCCCCCAGAATTGTTAGAGCTCAGAGAGAACCAGCAGCTAGCAAGTCGTGTGGCAAGACCGTATACCAATAAGGGAGCTTTGTCCCTCCAAAGTTATACCAGATGCCAGCAATAAATACATGCAATCGTTTTCTTATTATTATTTTATTCCCTGATTTTTCCTTTGAGTGTCTGTTTTGTTGCAAACTGCAAATACGTTGCACCACACACATTTCACGATGCCCTCCCAAAATCTGCCTTCTACAAAGACTGCTGAAGCTGCAGAAGGAGGAAATAAGTTCACGGCATGCATGTGAAAGAACTGTTAGTGAACAGATGACAACCTTTCCCAGCAGGCATTTCTTCATTTCATATATCATATCAACAGGGAACTAAAGTTTAGATTTCAAGCTTACAGATGACCCACTGATGGGGCTATTACACATACAAGCCCTACAAAACACACTTTGCACATTCAGCTATATTGTGCAGAAATTCTCCATGTGAAAAAAGAAATATTTATTGAATATGAGTTTATATGCTGTGAAACTTGTGCTGTACAAACACAACAAAATTTGCATTTGTGTCAAGCTAGAAAATTGTGCATTGACTGTATGCTTTGAATTATTCATCACACTTGTTGAATTTCCATTGTTTCTTACCAGCATTATTAACTTGCTGGAATTTGCTTGATAAATTAGCTGTATTTAAACTGTATTAAAACTGTATTAGCTGTATTTAAATGTATTGTAGTAGCTTTTCACTTCATAATCCAAACACTATTTGACTGTCATCTGCACCATTTAAATTTCTCATATCTCTGTATTTGGGGGACTTTCGTGGCTCGCTTTTAAAAAACAAATCAGAAAAAAAAATTGCAGGTGGGCAGATGTGTGTGTGCACATGCAGGTAAGGGATGAGCAAGAGCATAAGAATCAATTTACTTTTGCAGCTGGTATATAAGAAAATTGCTGGCACTTGTTTATGTTCTTAAAAGTACTACAGCATGACATACTCTCGTGTCATTTACTGTGAATCCACCTATATATTTAAAATTTCATTCAGTTGTAGAATGTCCAATCTATATTACATTGAGCAGATTGTCTTGCTCAGTAAAATTCATACTGGTCCTCTGAAGTTTATGTTATGGGATTTAGCACTCTTTCTTCCTGAAGCTTTTAAGAAGCAATATAATGTGTATTTCCTGAAATGAAACGGGTGATGTGGAATGTACGTAACCTGGCTTAGAACATTCCAACAGTGTAAAGAAGCGTGAGATCTGCTGTAAAAGTTGAACCAAGCGCGCAGTTTGTGATTAATTGGGGAGCAGTATGAAACTTGCACTACTAAATTTGTGGGCTCTTGAATGAGCTGTGAATTTTTTATCATTCAAGTTAAAATGGATTACACTGCATATTGAAAATCTTTTAACTATTGTGAAGTTGGTACCGCATGCATGCTGCTATTTATGCGAATATTTGCACTTCCCTGAGGTGTGCTGTAGGGACTGTATTAAATGTGCCAAATTATATATGCACGCTGAGAAAGCTGAGCTACACAATGTGAAATTTGTACTGAGTTTGCTGTGAGGCTAGCACTTATCACTGCCACTCGATACTCACAACATGTGCATTCTATGAAATCTTCACTACGAAAAGGAGAACAGAATTTACCAAAAGGAAGGCAGCAATGTAACAAAAGCACGTGCTCACTACACAAACACACAGGCAAAGAATCACACCCAGACAGTATGTTCTTGGAGATATTACACAGCTTATCAAAACTCTACCTACAATGGCAGCAAGATTTTTCCTCAAATCTTTGTATGAATCTGCACAAAATTCCACATGGAAATATACTTTCATGTAACAGATTTCAGGTACATTTCTGTGAGAAAGTTTTGATGGACTTGATATTCATGATGACAAATTGATAAATTGAGCTTATTCTGGAAATTTGCATTGTGTGCATGCATTGTACAAAAATTACCATCTCAAACACAGCGCTGACAATTCTTGTAATATGCATGATGTTTTCATACAGCCTAAACTCCCTACAGAAAATAATCATGGGAAGACTTTAATCTTTAATTCAAACAAGTTACTCATGTTAAAATTACCAAGAAAGAATTGAAAATGTAAGACTTCTTTGCACATGGACCAAATAAAAATCAGCCACCAGTACAGAAAACACACTTCTTTCAACCCCTTGACACCTTCTACACTGGAAAATAAGGAGAAATCTGAGCTCCTAAAGCCTTTGAGTTAACAGTCATTACGTCTCAAACAAGTCACCGAGCTATTCTAAAGAATTTTAACAGGTTGCTTTTCTCATCCGATTCTAGGGTAAATTAAGTTAAAAACCTGGAAAATCTAAAATTCTAGCAATGTTTAAGAAATTCACATCAGAGTATAAGTATAATCAGAATGTGAAATATCATACATTTCATCTTAAGTAGCAGTTTCTTACTCTTATTTTTAAAGTTTCAAGCATACTATTGAAACATTGAAAGCAAACTTTTTGTAATCTTATCAGGTAACATCATGACACTCCCATGGGGAATGATAACATCTTAAGTAGTGTCACAGAACAGGAAAACCAATTGAGCTGAAAGGACTGAATTTAAAAATCTACTGAAGAACCCTAACTGTACTACGAGAGTTATGCAGAAAGTAATGCCTTCTCTTTTATTGCACTGGCCCACAATGCCAGAGGTGGATGTCGGTGGTATGGCAGCAGAGGTTGAACATTCCTGTCAATATTCCACTACATTTTGTTGTCATGTAACAGATGGCAGCAGAGGGGCAGTCTGACCAAATGGCATCTAAAGTAAAGGTGTATTACTGAATTCCTTTATGCAGAAAAAATGGCATCCATTAACATTCATCAATGATTGCTGAATGTTTATGGAGACGAAACAGTGGATGTGAGCACACTGAGGTGGTGGGTGGTGTGTTTCAGCAGTGGTGACAGCGGGTCACCTCTGCTGGTACAGATTTTTACAAGCACAGCATGCAGCTCTTGTTCATGGCTGGTGAAAATGCATAGCTAATGGGAGAGGCTATGTTAAAGAATAGTGTTTTGTAGCTGAGAATATGCTCTATCAAATAGTGTTATATACCTACAAATATACTTGCCAGTGTTCTGAGCCTTCTTCAACTTTTATTGCAAAAAATATTATTTTCCTGATTGCCTTAGAATCTAAATCTTCAAACTGTTTTGATCACCAAGGCTTTTAAACCACTCAGGAATTCTTCACAATGTTACGATGCAAGCTTAGCTTTCTTGAGCATAGATGCATGTATGTATGTATGCATGTGCATGTATGTGTGTATGTGCACACATCTTCTTCAATGCGTTACCAACCAAAGGAACTGTTTGTCTTAGAAAATATTACTTTCTCCAATGTAATTAGATAGTAGAAAAGAGAAATGGGATCTAAAACCAAAACCTTTCATTTCTTTTGTAAGCTATCAATGTATAAACTAATATTTTAGCATGGGGAGAACAAAGAATCTTGATAAATATAACATATTTAGACAAAACCCTCTTTATGTACAGATCTTTTGGAAAAACTTTGCTCAGCATCATTGCAGTTCTCAGTGTCACCTGTTTTGTATCCCAGACAACTGACCTGAAATCATCTCCAACAAGGTAGAGTGAGCATGAAAAGATGGACGTGATGTTCAGCCATGATGTGTGAGATTTTCTCACAACATGTTCCATGTACAGAAAAGTCTTGGGACAAAACTGAAATGTCAAAACTGCAGCAGACTGCATGAGTCAAATAGAAATCACGTGGCAAAAATGTATTCTAAACTAGTCACATTTGTACTAGTCACGTTTACTTACATTTACTGTGGTAAAATAGAGGCTTTACCAAAAACCAGGCTCACTGTGTGTAAGACAGAAGAAGAAACACGCTTTTTGACATCAAAGGAGAAGGAGAGCTTGATAGCTTATATTACATATTCTATAGGCAATTATGTGGACCCTATTGGCTTCTATAACATTTTGAAAATGCATTCACAATAATATTCTATTTCCACACTAGCAATGTCAGTGGGTGTCCTGGTAGTACATTATTTAGGCACATTGAGAAAATAATAGGATTTACAATAACTGGCAATTTGTTTTCTACTGCCACAGTGCATGCTTTTGTTACAAATCTTGTAGCTGTTAGAAATTTCTTCCTGGCTATTCTGTTCATCTTTTCCACTGAAATATTTCTTCACTGTGAATCACTTTAGTATGAATTGTACTGTTTTTGCTGTCAAAGGTTTTCATTATTAGACTAAATATAAATAGTGCAAATGTTTTTCCAGGAATAGTCATTCACATTTTTACTCTTTCCTATTTCTGTTCGTATGCCTGATTAATGGTATTATCAGTAGCACTAGCAAACTATTTCAGAAGTCAGCGAATACTGCTAAATACTGGCATAATATTTTGTAATCTTAAAAAATTTAGTTAAGAATCAGATTTTAGGGGTTTTACCTTATTTTATTTTCTTTAAAGCTACCTGCACTAGAATCTTTGTTCTGCAAAGTATATCTGTGTAGACAGGGAAAATATTTGTGTATTCTTTGTTGTCTTCTCCCTCAGCTCTGGAACACCAAAGATTTCAAGAAGGGAATCCACTAATTGTGCAAGATACCCTTTTTGCCATTGCAATTCAATCAGTTCACATACAGTCTGCGTGTCTTTGAACATCAAGCCATTTTAAACTGCAAAGTGGACAACCACATAACCCAATCAGAGCCAGGTTCATCTATTAGATGACGGTCCATCAGTGAAGGCCCTTCACCAAACAGCAGCCAGACTTTTAGCCCATCTGCTGCTGTCCATTCCTTTACTCAGTTCCCAGAAAGACATCTATTTCTCCTGCTATGTACCCAAAATGCATCTCATCTTCGGATGGCATATGTAAGAAGAGCACACAGCTCCCTTCACCTCTGGCATCAGAGACTGACACCTTCCTTGCAGAGAGAACTAATCATGTCTTAGTCGAACTCACAGAATTATGTCCTATTATGAAGACGTATTTGCACAAGGAATTATCCTCTCCAAGAAGGGCCTTCTTATTTTGAACGAATTAACACCCTCAACAAGAGCTTACTAGGTCATGTCTTTTCCAGCCTGTGCTCTCACGGAATCTCTTTAACAAGAAGGATCCCAGATCCCCAAGAAGTATCTTCTGGCAAAGAAAAATACTGGAATTCCTTTCCAAGGAAATAAATTTATTTCCTTAAAAAAAAAAGAAAAAGAAAATGAACTCTCCCCCAAGCCATGGCACTACACATATACATATAAACAGTGTATAGTATGTACATGTACACACAAAAGGCAAATGTCAACTTTTTCTCTTTTCTCCTACCTCTTCATCATGTGCTACAAAAAGACGTTAAAGAAGAATCAGGGTTACTTTACATGTCCATCATTTCTGGCATCCAGAAGACAAGCTCCATCTAGACATTCCTCTTACAGTAGTTAAAGCACATACTACATGTCTGCATAAAGAAGGGACGCTTAAATTTGTGATATCTTCAGATCTTTCAGTAAGCTATGCTACAAGCTATTAAAGGCCCAGAATGGCAGATAAATCCAGAAGTGGATGTTTTTGTACTTCAAATTGCTTTGCTGACAGATTAGGTTACTAACATTGAAGGGAATCTGCCCACAATGACACGAAATACAGAGATTTCAATAAAGAACTTGACACTGCTGGAAAGTTCTCATCTATTAGAAAGGATAATGTTTTAGCTATCTTAGAAGTGAACATTTCAAAAATTATCTCATCTAGATTGTTCAGTATGCAAGAAGGGACTGGAGGGATAGAAACCTTAATCAGTACACATAAAATGTTTTTTTCATGGGAAATATACACCTTTATAGGATGCTGAAAAATCTACTGTAATCTTGGAAAAAGGATTGTTTGAGATCTAGGTTGTAGATTTTTCCTTGCCTCCCCTTGCAAATAAGCCCACTCCAACAAAAGCTGTCAATGTGAACAGTGTTGCCTGCACAGGGAAGTAGTCTACCCGAGGGTACATTCTGTGAGTGACATCATGTTTTGAATGGATCTGATTCTTATCAAGCAGAGATACAGAATCCTTAGACCAACTTTTTCATTATGTCACAGCTATAAAAGGGAATGCATTTTATAAATCTTAAGGAGGTGGCCTGGTATTAGTCCTCAACTTATTCTTCAAATTTATTCCTAAGTTTTTGTAGTATATACAACATATTTGTCCTCTTCCTCTAGCCATAATGTTTACATTTTTTTTTTCATTAGACACATGAGTTAAGGGAAGTACAGTTTCTCATGGATATGAAACAAAGATACTGAGTATTTGATGACAGACAATTTATCTGGTGCAGCACCCACTGACTTCTTTCTGTCAACGTCACTTACATGACTATTCTAGAAGTGCCTAAACATGCAGCTTAAGGTCCAGATCTGCAGGGGTCATGAGGCAGAGTTACCATGTGTGGATCTGTGGGTGCATAGGCAGGAGCTCTGATTAGTTCTGGAGTAAAATTAATCAAGCCACTAAGTAATAAACCAGATCCAAGGCAAGACTCCACTGTTTTCATTGGGTCCAGATGGATATCTGGACCCAGCAGAACTTAATCCAACACATGGATCCACAGACCTTGTGTCAAACTCAGACCTATGAAACTCTGCATACTGTCCAAAAGTTGCATGCAGCTGATGCCTGACTTCTAAAAGTTTGTTTCATTCTATAGCCTCATTATTTGCCTCACCAACCAATTTTTCCAGCTGGGTAGGGCTGAGTCTAGAAGAAGCCAAACAATGAAGTGCAAGGCTAGGTTCAGGAACAGTCATGTCAGCTGAAGTTAAGACGACACCTAACTGAGTTAGCACCATGGGACACAGCATTTGATTGCAAAGCTGGGGTCCAGACAGATGTCCCAGGGACTCAGTTTCAGTGCAATGCTCTGTGGACTAGGGTTAGTGCGCTTAAATTCTTTGTCTTCTTATAATCAGATCAGAAGATACAAACACATTCAGTAAAAAATAATTATTAGAGGTTAATTTGCTGCATTTTTTTTCTGCCAAATTACCAATTAATGTAGCTGGAAATAAATATTTTACAGATCTATAATCAAGCTCAGAAAGAAATTGAAGCTTCAACTGGAGTCTCTAACTGTATTAAATTATCCTTATATATCTTCAGCTGATTATATCAAGCGCTCTTCCAGAATTTGAGAGAGTAGTAATAAATTAAATGATAAATGAGTATTGATTATTTTTAACTGATCTTCGTCTAGATTTTGATATGGATATTGCCAACTGTTGCTGAGCCACAGTGAACACAGGCAGTGGTTTCAAACAAATACTTAACATCTGCATAATAACTGAGTATCAGGGTTGCATTTTTTCTTCTGTCATTACAGAGATGTTCTATTACTAAGTAATAATGCACTATAATTATTTTTTTAAAGCACATATGTATGCATATACCCATCATAGCATGCTCTCTTCATCCGCTGTAAGGCTGCTAACTGAACTGGTTTTGTCCATCTGTTGAGCATGTTCAGTAGGAGATACAGAGGAGGCAGAGGAGAAGCACAGAAGTATTCTCATAGCTTTTCAAGTCTAGTTGCCACCATGTCTAGACCTTATCCACCTATTACCAGAGGAACGTTTTAAGTTTTGAAGACAATTAGTGCTTAAAAAAGGAAGCATTTTTCTCCTTCTCTTCCCTCCTCTTCACTTTCTGACACCCACAGAACAAGTGTGTAAAATGCAGCAAGTATGTTCTTTTCTTTATGCAAGCAGCACTTGTTACAAAGGGTGTGCAGCAGCCAGGTTTGCCTGTTTCATTTAAAAAATACCAGCCACACACAATAAACATCGTGTTTGATCAACATACATGCTACTAAAGCATGCCTGTGTTTACAGTTTATAGGCGCAACAAAAGAATGGCAAGGATTTTGTTTGTCAACATTTAAAGATTTGGAAGTCAGAAATGCCACTGCCAGCACTTTATGTAAAGTATGATTACAAAAGGGTCCTGAAAATGCTACTACTGGCATACAAGTCATGTTGATAACATAACTCTACACATGGCAATATTGTTGTAATCAGCAATTTTCTAGATGCCAAGTACTTTTTGCTTCAAAAGCCTTTTGTTTGTCTATGCAAACTGCTACTGACAGTAGGTTTTCTTTAACATAAAAAATTACTAGGATGGATTATAGCCGTTATGATATCTAAAAAGTAATATCCATATTGAAAAAAGTAATTCTAATAAATATACCACTTCTTATTAATTTGTGGCGTAATAAATTCTGTCATTTTATGACATATAAGAGTGTTTTATTGGCCATCACAAAATTCCATTTCCTCCCAGATAGCTCCCTGCAGTTTTGTCTCCCAATTTCAGATGTATCTTTGAATGCCTTTTTAGAGAGTCACAGGCCAAACGACATAAAAAGACAGCTGCAGGCCAGCATAGAATCTCTGAACGCTGGCTTTTGAAAATTGCCAGCTATCTGATTCAGTTTTCCTTAGCAAATTTGGCCTGGAAATGCAGTCACCAGTTTAGGCCCCACAGGCTG
The DNA here is from genome assembly GCA_013396635.1 of Penelope pileata. Classification (NCBI taxonomy): domain Eukaryota; kingdom Metazoa; phylum Chordata; class Aves; order Galliformes; family Cracidae; genus Penelope; species Penelope pileata. Next base: position 834,034 of record WBMW01001305.1, on the reverse strand, counting down.
GTGGAAAACTTTACCTAAAGTAACTTTACCTAACCCTAAAACTTTACTTCGTAGCTGCCCCAGGGTGTCCACATAACTTCTTCCAGGGAAGGAGATGCAGATGCAGAACATGATCCTCCCTTGAGAGAGATCTGTGCAGATCCATGTGGCCACATGGCATCAGAACACTTCTGAGCTGCAGTGGAGAGGAACTACAGTTGCTACACCAACAGCAAACAGAACCCTCCTACGCTGATTTCACACTGTTCTACTGTCTTTAGTGCAGGCCAGGCACATAGTTTGGGCTGCATTAGGTGCTTGCGTATAGTCAGCTGGAGAACATACGATGACTGGAAATGCAGAGGGTTCTGAAATAACAGTGAATGAGTTAATGACATTAAAGAATAGGAATTATATATATCATGAGTGAAGAACACGTGGGATGCAGCTGGATAGAGCAGTCATTCACTTAAAATGGAAACAATTATGAAGGTTGAGAGCTAAAATAAAATCCATTTTGCTGTCATTACAGGAAGCCTGAATGTTAAACTTGACAAAAAGGCTAAGCAAAGTCAACTGAAACTTGATTTCATGTGCATCAGGTCAAATTATACATTGCAAATAAGATTCACTATAAGTTTAGTGCTCGTTAATCATTTGTGAACTGATTTCCTGTATTTGTCAGCATACACCAAATTACTTCTGTGTAAGCATACCACAATCTTCTGCACTGTTTGCAAATCACTCATATTGACTATTCAGAGTGTGCAATTGATCAGTTAGCTTACAAGCCAAAATTTCCAATCTTGAAGGATGACAGAATCCCCAAATGAAATAGAGATGAAATAACAAAGAAAAATATACTTTTGATATGTATGTCTGGATGAACACTTGCACCTTTTCAAAAGTTTGAAGTTTCGGTAAATGTTCAGAAATTGTACAGATATGAAGACTGAACAAAAAAGTAAAATTGAATACACCACAATATTCGTTGACTATTCCTCAGTGCTCATTGAATAAGTCAATAATTGAGAACTTTTTTTTAGCTCTAATCCTCAGAATTTTGAAAGAAAAAGAAAAATAAGGATAAAATATTGAAATTGCCCTCAAAGGAAAGAAAATGCACTGAATAGCACTGAATGTAATGGGTAACTGTTAGATTAACCAGTAACCGAAATTCCATGGAGAAAACATCATCATAAAAAAGCTTCATGAAAAATGAAAATACACAAGACAGCAGAATACAACTCCAAAAAAATCAAAAGAGAACGAACTTTATTGCAAGCTAAAATAATTAAGCCTCTATAGTCTAAATGACGTACCTCATAGAAACACACATATCATCAGCATCTTGTATGAAAAAGACTAGCCCACTAAGAATGAAGAAGCTACAGAGATTAGAAAGAGTTTGCAGAAAAACAATCAAACAAGGATCTAAGAAAACATGAGAGCAATTCCCTAAGCACTAGGAATTTTATCTGAACCACAATCTACTGATAAACCAGGAATATTTAATTCAGAAAAAAAGACATTTAAGTCAAATCTAAAGAATTAATTGTCAAAATTTACCATTAAAAACATTTAATACTTGCCAAACAGAAATCCTTCCTTCTCCCCTCTGTGAGGCTTCAATCACAAACATACATCACCTTAATGATCTTAATCATCTATCAACCTTAATCATCACATGTACTGATTATTTGGAATCTTAACTTGAAAGCTATGAAGATGAAAACAACTATCCTGCATACCAGCACTATTTTATTTTTGTAACATGTAAACATCTTCAGGAACCATGTGAAAATGTCCTGGCCAAACAGGGGGGAGGAAATTAAGCCACATGACAAATTGTTAAAACAAAGACACTGAGAAAGGTAGTGGGGTGATTATACCATAACATTAAAAAAATTGCAACATTTAAAAATTCTGATAAATCAGAAGGACATTTTTGAAAAGGCATCTTATTCTGAGGAACAGATTTAAACATCTTCTAGTTAATATGTAAAATCTTGCAAGACAATATTAAACACATTTATTTTATTCAGTACTTGTTAACATTTTAAATAGTAACTGGACTCAATGAGACTATCAAGACTATTTTCTGACTGCCTATTTTCAGCACAGAAAAAGGTATTCCCTTTAAAATTGAGCTTTATGAATTTGGATAAATCAGTGAGTCTTAACAGTAAGTTTTCTTCTCTCTTTTTTTCTTCCCTACCTTTTCTTATTTGCCTTTTTCCCAACTTTTTCTTCTTTTGCTTTACTTTCTCACAGGGGAAACACAAGAGGCAATCAAAATCTTAAAAACAGTAGGCTGGCTCACAAACTATTGTGTATTCTAATGGCCACAACAGCAAAAATTAAGATTGCAATAGCTTGTATGAATAAAAGCCTTGTGAATGATGGAGTTAACTATTTCTAAGAGCTCAGAACCAACTTCTTCTGGTCACGGTGATCTTTTTCCTTCCTAAAGGACATGATCTCAAAGCAATGATAGACATTCAAAAAAGGTTTTGTGAAGAGTGTGAAAAATGTATTAACTTCTCATGCAGCGCGACATTTCATGTGTTGTTATTCATTATCATATTCAGGAATAGGAATAGAAAATGCTACAGAATAAAACAAAATTGGTCCTTTAGCAAAAGAAATGAAATACTGTTGTGTTTGATGACTAGGTTCAATTTAATTCCACAGGCTTATATTACCACTAGGTTCAATTCAGTTCCATGGTTAATACACTGGGAGGGATGAGAATGAAAAGAAGAAACAACATCACAGGGCACAGAGGTAACAGACCATCTTGCAATTGACATTCTAACAGGGGAATGACAAAGCCAGGCATCACTAAAAGCAACAAAACTACTTAGAGAACACTCTGTGTAGAAGAGGATGTGCAGAGCAGGGAATATAGCTGGTGCATGCAGACAGGAATTGAAGATAGAACTAGCCTTTGGTTATCTACAAAACTTTATCTGCTGTGTGACAGCATTCCATGCTGGATTAAAGCAGCCCAAAACAAAGGGGCTAGTCTCTTCAGATTCTTGAGTTTGTTACTAGCATTGAAATTATAAAACTATTGCACAAATGTGCAGTTTTTTTAAGGCATATCTAGGTACTTTCTATTAATAAGGCACTATTACAACATTGCTATAGCAACATGAGTTATCATTGAGAAGACATTTTCTAAACCTTTCTACCCAGGTACTTGTAACTTTAAAATCTTTTTAAAAAGCTTTAAAATGCTCACTAGTTTAGCTTAAATATTTCAAGTCTGTTGCCAATATAATAGAAAACACCTTAGAAAAGTTTTTTAGGAAGGGAAATGTCATGCTTGACAAATCAGGGCATAAAATATTATATTTCTTGCATTAAGAGAGACTCAGATGATCAGGCAGCATTCACTGTAAAGGAAATGTTGATATGATGAGTCTGGCTGAAAGTTTATATAAATCTAAGTCAGAAAATTAAAAATTATGATATCCTCAAGATGCGTAATGCTGCCCTTAGCACAGAGATTAACATACCAAGCAGTGCACATATTAAACAACTAAAGTCAGCAGCACACACAGCAATACAAAGTACTATGTAAGCACAAGGTTATTTTGGGAAACAATTTCTCTACCTGTGTGTACAAAACCTTATACTAACATAGGATCAGCTTTACTCTTTGGTGGAAATGAAGTAGAGATGACAACAAAGCCCGTAGGTCTGTCCTTGAGAAGTTTTCCTTCTACAGGTTGCTTCCACTCAAAAGCCACAAGAGTTTTCATCTACAGACCTATATGCAGGGTCCATAGATTAGCTATAGCTCTTCTCGGCCACCAAGTGAAGAAGGTCTACCTTGGCTCTCTGGCATTCAAGAGCTAAGGTGCTCTTGGAGGAAGCCAGACCTGTGTAACAGAGATCTTCTGTTCCTCCAACAATGAAAGGACTCTCTGCTAAAGGTGAAGTACCCTAAGAAGTCTTCAATTTTTTCTTTCCTGTGTCACCTGAACACTGTAAAACAAATTGGACATTCTCATAGCTTATGTGTTCACTTGTGATTAAAAGAGAGAAGTCAAAATTTCCCACAGAATGCCTTATTTATTTTTCCTTTTTTGATCCAATGTCAAATCATGCTGTTCTGGTCATGGTCACACAATCATGACTGGAATCACAGGAATATATTTCCCTACTCCAGAACAGGATTAAGCTATTTCTGATGGATATTTACTCTAACGTCTACTCAGAAATCCTCATTGATTCCACTGTCTCACAAGACAACCTATCCTATTTCGCACCACACTTAGGGCTAGGAAGTTTTTCATGATGTCTAATATAAATCTCTCTTCCTGCAATTATGCTGAATTTATCTCTTGACGATAAAGCACTGTGTTCAGCAGGAGATGATGTGTGAATGATGTGGTGACTTGTGAAGCTACATCATCACTCCTCAATGTGTTATTCTGTAAGGACAGGCAGTTTATATTTTCACTGGAGATCGTTTAGTTGAAATAGACACATTCCTCTGGGGAGGAAAAAGTCCAAATTTTAATGCAATCTCATTGCTACAATTTAGATTTTCAGTTCTATGCAGGAGACAATATATCTTGTGATAGGGTTCTTCACAGAATATGTCTTTTTCATATAATATAAATTAGATATTGAAAGAAAAATTGCGGGTTTTTCTTTTTTCATTTGTAAACTTTTTTTGCATGCATAGAACAACCTACAAAAAAAAAAGTCCCTTATAAATAGCAGATACATACTAATAGACATTAAAGACCAGAATATTTTCAAACAGTTCTTTGAAAAATGTATATGGCATAAGTGCCTTGGTTCCTGCAGAACACACCTAGCAGAGCTGCTACTTTCATAGCATTTGTTAACAGAAAATAACGATTTCCCATTTTAGGTAAGTTAGATATTTTACATTCCTTAAAGTTCAAGAAGCACAGCTGTTTCTTTCATAATCAGATAAGAAATACATATAGAAAGTACACCAGCTGAGAGATTGTGTTCCTTCCCTATTAAGTGGGAAGTTTATCATAACATCTGACTTCTTGTTCAGGAAGAGCTGACCACGTTTAGTCAAACACTCTTTGTACAGCTCTTACTAGCTGTATTTCACACCTTTGGATACTGATTAAACATGACAAACAATGGATAAGAAATACAGAAAAGAATATGCAGGCCAGCACTGCTCAGTTGTCAACGAGAAAAGATTTCAAAGGTAGAGGGCAGAAAGGCACTCAGACCAAAGCAAGTTTTTACATCAGAAACAGTGAGCTCAATTTGCACATCACTTCTCAAATAAAAGAATAATGTAGTTTTGGTTGGGATAGAGAGGATGTGATCAAATACAACAATGTAAGATGAATATAGAAGTAGTGATCACAATCTCATTTTTCATAAGGGTACTGAAGTTGCTGTTGTTGAAAGTCTAAATTCATTCGTTGTCGCAACAGTCCAGAGGGATGATTAACAGCAAGCAACACTGATATATTTAAGTAAAATAAAGCTGGAACATTCCAGAAATAGAGCTACATTTCTGCACTGAAGTGCGCTGGCAATTTAGTGTCACCAAAAGCTGGCAAAGCAGGAGACAGCTGACACATACTGCCTCAGAGAACCACTGGATGTACAATGGCTCCTGGCAAAGAACTTGTACCCAGATTCAGACTTGTTGTGCTGTAATTGCAACTCCATGGAAATCATCCACCAAAACTGTGTCTGAATTGAATCCTTCTGGGTTTTGTACAAGTTTCAAGCAAGCTTTCCCAATTTTTTTCACACAATAACAACAGTTGGTCTAAGTGCTGTCAACAGTGCAGCAAGATGTCAGGTAGTAATGGCCACCTTGGGATTCCTAAGGATTCCCCTGTGTTGCTTACAGAAGTGCTGAACTGGTGATGGCATCATCGTTACTTTTGTTTCCTTGCTAAAATGAAAAGGGCTAAGAATTCACGTCTCATTGTAGTCAACCGGTAGCTCCATAAAAACAGTAATATGCTGTGGTGTATTTTTCCACATGGAACATTTCACACAGTTTTTTCCATAGAAAAGGAATTCTCAAAGGACAAGCAACCTACAGGCGCATTAACTGAAGCTAGGGGCTGACAATGTGGTGGGTGTGTATAAACAAACTGATTATATTTGCAAGCATCTGTGTTAACTACTTAGTTAACACTGAATCACAATGCATCATGTTTTCCCCCTCTTAGAATCTAGACAGTTTTTTTCCCTGCAAACCTGTCCGTGAACTTCTGTGATGTTCAAGAATTTTTGCTGACCCTTTGCTTTTTGGTGAAAAGTCAAAGACAGAGAATACTTAGGAATTAAATTTGATAACTAGTCACTTATTGTGAAGAAGGTTACACAGAAATGTGTTTGCTGTCAAAAGTGCTCATTTATCATTTATATGACACCTAAGGGACAGAAGTATGCTGAAGCATGAAAACGGTACACTCAAAACATTTTTTGTTTCTTCCTTTTCTTCACACCTTCAAGTAAGATATACGCTCTTGTTATTGAAAACCTATTCATACTTGAAACCAGCTCAGGTCTCTAAAACATCTTTAACGTATTCAAAGTAGGGGAAAAGATAATAAGTAAATAAGGAAAGTCATTTATTTACCAGTCCCCTGCAGCTACTGTATTATTTGTCCCAATGCAAAATGTCACCAAATAAGAATTGTGACATTCCACACAGGTGTAAATGATTAATTACACAGAGGACACAGAGTGTACAGCAGATTGCACAGGATGCAAAAATTTTCCCATTCTTTCTCAGAGTCATTTTTAACTGTCACTAAATCTGCCTAAGTACAAATTCCTTTTTTTTTTCTTGTTTCATATCCTGTTTTGGGGGGTTTTATCTCTGTGTAATTATTACACTTATAAAATTCTGGATAAAATAGGATGAGTTACAGAGGTGCACCAGGATTCCTCCAAAAACAACCACATAAAACTATTCTTGCAAATCCCCTTTCCCACCTGCCCAAAAACAAACAAACAAAAACAAACAAACAAAAACAAACAAAAAACCATCGCAACACAGCAGCAGCAGCAGCAGCAACAACAACAACAACAACTCACTAGTTCTTTTTTAAAAAACAGTTTTCAGATATTTTCTGATTATATATTTCTGGTCAGGAGTGATTTCCTGCCATTCCCGCAGGATCTGGGCTTGCCTGCTCCAAGACAAGCCCATGCTACTATAGACCATAGCCAGGTCTTCTATGCTGCACAGCTACTTTAATGTAATGTTTGTCTTTTCAAATGACTTATCTATTTTCTGTTTTGATTTCAAAGTTCTGTATTGCTGAGAAATGTTTGCATTAAAAGTGCCATAGTATCAAGTTAAAACCGAAATATTGTAAGCATGTGTTAAGGAAGCTTCACTTTACCACTATTAAAAGGCAGTGCAACTAAAAGCATGTGTTTTCTTTAATTTTCCTACATCCTACCTACCACACAGAAATGTTTAAAAACTAGAAGAACATTTTGACTATGACCATTGCTTACTATTCCAATGAAACATAGTAGTCAAAAAATCAGAGATTTTCCCCATCCCAAATATTTATTATCTAAACAGACAATGCACAGACAGTAGATTAAGAAATAAGTACCATAAAATGGTAATTCTGTGTATATCAGATTCCATGAGGTCTTCTTTCTGTTGGTGTTGTACTTTGTGGTTGATTGCTTTATTATTGAATAATATTAATGATACATTGTGATTTCACCTGTTGTCAGAGAGAAAAGAATACACACAGGAGAGAAAAATGTTCAAGGATGCAACTATGGAGAAAGCTGAATTGGAATTTACATCTGGAGAATCCATAGAGGAGAGAAACCTAGATTAAAGCTCTAACAGTAGCTTCTAACTGGGGTTCTAAACAGATTTTAATAATGTAATACCTAATACAATGAGAATCCCCCAGTGCTCTGTGTGGATTTTCTATTGTCTAGTAAGAATAAGCTCCATCTGCATTCTGTCTTTTACAGAGGACAAGAAACTCTTGTTCTTCTGTGTGGCCAACTCCTTCAAAAACCTTTAAAGGCACTTTAAGACGCTTTAAATCCCTCTACTTCTCTTCCAAGTTTGCCAAAGGTTTAATAAGTTGTTCAGTGTAAAGGATAAATACATGCATTTATATAGTATAATTACAGAAAACTTCTTTCCTCAAGAAACCAGGCCTAAAACAGGATGAAGGGAGCAGTGATAAGGAGCAGTTGTTTTTCTAGGGTGAGAAGTGACATGGCTGGACAAGCAGGCATTCAAGAATGGCAAGAGCTGATCTAGAATGAAAGGTCAAGTGAGGCTGTGAGGAGAGTGGCAAACCTACCAAATGAGAAGTTGTGGGGATAAAAACAGACAAATGCAATGAGTGGGGAAGACGAGAGATGAAATCAGAGGAGAGGGGGAGAAAGAAATGAATGAGAACAGGAGAATGCATGAGAATATGGAAAGTTGGGGAAAATAGCTTGACACTACTTAACAACCAGTCCCTCTGGAGGACATTTTCTCAAATTATTTGCGAGCACAAATTCATTCATCTTCATGCAAATGCATGATGTAAGCAATTGTACCTGCAAAAGGAAAAAAAATCTATATATTTCAGATGGCAAGAGATGGCAGTGATCAGAAGTTCTGGATGTTGTTTATACTCCCCAATATGAAATAGGAGTGAAAAAAGAATGTTGCATACTGCAAACTGCAAGAATCAGAAGCAATTCAGCACAGATATTTGATGATATTTGTAAAATAACCCATCAGGTTGAGGGAGGTGATTCTGCCCCTCTACTCTGCTCTCGTGAGACCTCACCTGGAGTCTTGTGTCCAGTTCTGGGGCTCCCAACACAAGAATGATGTGGAGCTGTTGAAGCGGGTCCAGAGGAGGACCTCAAAGATGATCAGAGGGCTGGAGCACCTCCCCTATGAGAACAGGCTGAGAGAGTTGGGGCTGTTCAGCCTGGACAAGAGAAGGCTGCGGGGGGACCTGACAGCAGCCTTCCAGTACTGGAAGGGGCCTACAGGAAAGCTGGGGAGGGGCTTTTTACAAGGATAGATAATGATAGGACAAAGGGTGATGGTAATAAACTGGAAGAGGGTAGATTTAGACTAGATATAAGGAGGAAATTCTTCACTGTGAGGGTGGTGAGACACTGGAATGGGTTGCCCAGAGAAGTTGTGGATGCCCCCTCCCTGGAAGTATTCAAAGCCAGGCTGGATGGGGCTTTGAGCAACGTGGTCTGGTGGGAGGTGTCCTTGCCCATGGCAGGGGGTTGGAACAAGATGATCTCTAAGGTCCCTTCCAACCTGAACCATTCTATGATTCTGTGATTCTATGAAAATAAACTTCAGTAAAAGAAGGCTTATGCTCCAGGAAAAGAGGTCATAGTGAGAAAAGTTACAGAGCTATGACAGCTAATAACTAATAATGAGTAACTGTATGTAGCCAATGACATGATAATGGGTTTGGAAATGTTATAAAAATGGGAATAATTTTAAAGATTAAAATTAATCTGGTTTGAGGATGAAAAGGTCTTCAGTTTTATTTAGTAATTTATTGAGGGTTTAAAGTTAATTTAAAGCCTAGAAATGCAACTGGATGATTTTAATCTTTTCCTGAAACTGGCTTAATGAAGGCCAGACTGTCTTATTGGCTCTGGTACTTTCTTTGCTAACAGGAGTGCTGTGATGGGTGGTGCTGAAGATGATGTAAAGGACAATAGACACTACTTCCCATGCTCACCACACAGCTCAGAAATACATGGCACTAGCACAAATCACATCCTGCCTAACTGTGGAAAGGCAGACACAGTTTTGTTTGCACCACCTCACCCTGTAGGCGAGACCTCTCCACTTCTCTTACATGTTCTCCAGAAGGAGGAATGCCATAGTTTGACCTTCCCAGTGACAGCAGCCAACAAACAGTCCATTTGGACAGAGCTAAGAAAATCACGTGGTATGGAGGAAAGAGGCAAGGTTGGCACCTTATTTTCAGCTCTTGTAAAGAAATGCTCTCTTGCCTTCAGAAGAATATCTCAACTTTATTTCCAGAGAACAGTCCCACAAGGAGCCTGAGAAGTCTCTGAAGCCTGGCTGTACTTGATGGGAATGTGTGTGTGTGTTGGGAGGGAAGAGGCACAGAGCAAATAGCCAGAATGCAGTGCTCCTCTGTTTTAAAATTAGATATAGGTTTCACAACAACTCTTCCTTCTCCTTGTTTTTAAAGTTGATTGTTTTCCAAGAAACTCTGAATTTACAGTACCTGCTTTTTAAGTTATTTTGGGTAGAATATAATCAAATGCAAAAGACAGCCCAGAAGAGACAGGTTATTCTGTATTTCCAATTGGTGGTCTCAAAGATCCTTAAGAATAAACATTAATTAATGCTTTCAAGGACCTGAATTGTAAGTAAAAGCAATTCTCATCTTACAGATGAGGAAACTCAGACACAGATTAGGTCTGTGACTGCCGGGGTTACAGAGTAGCAATGCTATCTATCTCACCTGTCAGTCTCCTCTGCCCTTTCCCACAGTATATGATCTTCTCTCAAGAATTAATAACCAATATTACGATGGGCCACAAGCCTAAATTTGCTCTTTCCTTTGCCTAGACAGGGTTTATCTAACTTATTTCCTTTTTTCTTCATTCTGACCTTTTCTGCTTTCCTCTTTTCTTCATTGCTGCTTTAAGCTGTGTACATGGTGAGGATAGCAGGGCTAAAATAACATGTTATACTTTACCCCGAAGGCTGTGAAAGTTGTGATCATTCTTATCTGTTTCAGCAAGGGATTCAAAAGCCTTCTCTGTTGCCAAGAAAACCTTGTCTTCTACTGTCATGAGACTTACCCTTGAGGTTAGGAGAAGTGCTGTTCCCAAAGTAAAGTAGATGGCAGGAGAAAATATTGTCTGAAAACGAGCTGCTCTAGGTAGCAACTTGGAAAACAAAGCTTTTAAATTTAAAAATGATATTTGGAAACTGACCCAAATTCTGTGGAGGGCCAGCCTACACAGGGAAGCAAACCTCTTAGATCCCAGTCAGCATGGTAACTATTAGAGAGCAGGTATACCTGAAGACTGAACAGAAATCTTCTTGTAATGGCTGATGGGAAAATATATATATATATATATTTGTTACTTGGAAGATTTGTTGTGTGTAGAAATGTTAGGACAAATGCACTGACTTGAACAAGATACTAAACAAAACACTGGTTTTCGTCAAACATACAATGTCACAGTTCCTTTGCCAGGGACTGAAGCATCTTGCAACAGAGTTGCAAGCTGGTTACCCAAACAACAATCACGTAACTGATTGGAGAGACAATCTGGGAATGACTGAGTGCAGTCTGTGTGCAAAATCTATAAGCACCAATTTGGGAACACTCCGTTATGCAGAGACCTGACTGCTGGCTTGATGGCAGATGCATTCAAATGATGTTACTACCATTTAACCACTTGTGGCTGAATAATTAAGCATACCTTCTCTCCCTGTCTTTTTGAACATCCTGGTGGACTGAGCTTGGCCAGCGAGCATCATCTGACCCGGTTTTCTTCATGCAGGTCAGGGTAAAGCAGTAGATCATCACTGAGGTCAAAATTCAGCAGTTCTTGATCTTGGAATCAACAACATGAGTTTTCTGTTAATACAGTACAAAAAGAAACAGACAATCAATTCACATATAATTATTTGAGAAAATGCTGTATTTTTTCAGCTCTGTAGGATTTTTTGCATCAAAATATAGTAGAGGACAACACTAAAGGAGATATATCTGAATACTGTGGAATGGAAGACAGATAGGTGCTTTCTCCCTCTTGTTTCTCATTTTTTTTTTTCCTTTTCAGAGCAGAAACATGGCTTATCAACTGTTAGCCCTGAGCCTCAGCATAGAAGCTTTTGCTATTCTAATGGACACTAGTTGCACGAACCATGCTTTTTGGTAGTTCAGAATTACCCCACCAATAGCACATTGAATGCTCAGAAACAATGCAAAGAAAAAAAAGTTGATTTGTACTTTCAAGCCTCTTTTCTGTAGGGCAGGATTCTCTGAAAGAAAAATTTTGGAATGTAGATACTGACTGTGCTACTTCCTTGTTAAAAGAAACCAATGAAAAATAATGTATTATTACACAGGCTGTTATTTGCTTCAGGACTTTACACATTATGAGTCACTTACCCAGACTGACTGTTTAATAGCTATTAATTTGATAAAATGAATCTTAATGCCACTGTATTTCTTCATAGAAGGAAGTACATATATCACACAAGTGTTTCAGTTAGAATTGTGTTAGCACCATACTATTTCAAAGTTCATATTGAGAAAGATAAATAGGAAAAAAATATACTCCAGAGACAGAAAATGCACATTGCAAAATGTCCACTATTAAATAGATATGCTTTAATCAATTCAGACTACCAGAACCAGGTTCTCTGTCTCCTTTATCCTTGGTTTGATGCTGAGATAGGAAAGTATCATACCAGAATGTCAGATATCTATATTGGATATTAGAAGATATAATAGGCAAAGTATTGGTGGGAGTTAAAAGCTGTTTTTTTAAAACAATCTGGACATCTGTTTAAGTACTGGGACTTAGGCACTTCACTTCAAATATCTGTGTCTCAGTTAACACTAAATTAGATGAATGTGATCCTGTTGACCAAGTTCCCTATCTCAAAATTTCCTTTTTTCATTAGTAGGATTAATATAGTCCACTGGCATTACTATTTAAAAGCACAATCAGCCTGACAGTAAAGGCCAAGAGTTCATCCTCACACACAGTTGAAACAGGGACAAAAATAAGCAGACCTCAGGAATGATGATCTCCATTTAGCAAATTAATTAAAACAACGTAAGGTAACTTAGGAATAAGAATACCCCTGAGACATTTTTTTTTCATGGCTTTCAAGATCATGGATACAGTACAAAGTAAAGAAATCTTTTGATGTTAGATGTGTGGAAGCAGCTTCACTGGCATATTTTTTCTGCTGTTTTGAAGTTAGCACCATGTTCTTATTTCTTCTGGCATAGTATGGTCTCCTCTGTTTTTATTTAAGCAGAAAGCACTCTTAAAAACACAGTATATTAATATTCACACTAAATGTGAGTGAGAACATAGTAATGAGAAAGTAAAAGATAACTGTTAGGAAGTCAAAGCCCAATAGGCAGTGCTGCAGGTCGGCCAATGCAGGAAGAGGTGGCACGAGTTAAATCCACTTTTCCTAGTTTTCCTCACCAGTGCTTGACAGAACACAGGAGCATCATTGCAGCTTCACTCGGGTTGGAAACACTCAAACACTTTAAAGCTGGACTTTAACTAACTCTTTTGTTGTGCTAATTATACTTCAAACTTCCACCTAAAGCTGCTGCCCCTCTGCACTGTGACATCCTCATGAGCAGCCTTTTCAGTGATACAGAAGTGCAGGTGCACAACAATTCTACCTGAAGCGATAGAGTGAGTTAATTTACATATTTATCAAACATTGTGAGTACAAGCACACGCTGCAGCGTCACGTTGCATTACAAAGGAGGGCTCCAGTAGCACCTGGGATTTCTGTGCTGGAAAACACACAACACTCAGTCTGCTGACATACATGTGAATAAAGGTAGGGAAACGACACTACGGGTCTTTCAGAGAACAGCCACTTGAGGGATAACTGCATTTGGCAGCGCAGCTGCGCTCTGCATGGAGAACATCCTTGATCTCTCACTCTCAGCACTGGCAGTGCACGTGGCTGCCAGGGTGGCCAGGCGCCCATCAGCCGCTACCCGACAGCTGAAGGAGACAGCAGAGGGAGCCTGGCTCAGTTCTCACTCGGAAGAATGATGTTGCCCAAAACTGTAAAACAGAAATGGTCATTATAAAAAGAATCAAATGGTGAAACAAGAAACATGGCTGGCACCATGGGATAAGACTGAAATCATAAGGACCTCAAACCTGTGAAGCACAACTCCAGATTTCTGGCAGGTGATACTAGAAGAGCTACTTGAAGACAGTCACATCTTGACATCACACAGATGGGGGTGATAAAACATGACTGTGACTTTAAAAGCAGCTTATTTCAAAGTCTGCACCACTTCACCACTCAGAAGCTTCAGAGGAACCTTTCCACACACTATGACAAACATCAACCCTTCCCCTTCCCTGTGGGATTCAATCTGTTCTTGTCCTTGACGTTTCCCAGTGTGTCTCTAGGACCCAGCTTTCCACCTCTGATGGCTTTAGCTATCAGTATTTGAGACAGTACCACCAAGCTCTCCGCTTGGATGTGGCTGCTCCAGATGGGGAGGTAACAGAAGCAAACACATGGAAGCTTTTCAGCCAGGGCTGCACTCTCAGCCCTCACCACCATGCTGACACATTTGCCCCTGCTCTGATCCTGCTCTGATTGCTGTGGGAACATCTCCCACCCGTGGGGCGCAAGGAGCGCCGCTGAGAACAGCAACACCTACTCCTATTGCAGAGACTGCACAGGATAGCAGAAGCCCAGGCTGTGGAGGATCAGCCCTGCCCAAATTGCAACAGTGATTTACAAGGATGCAGCCCTGACCTGTCTTTCCCGTCCCTTTGGAGGAGGTTTGGGCTCCTAGGGCAGGAAGGGAGTGGCTACGTGCAGACAGTAAGGCTCCTAGTCAAAAAAACAAGATGCCACAATGCTGTTCTACTGGATCCTTCGGTAATCTTGATCTTCATAGGCTAAAAAAGATATTGCTTCTTTATTGTACAACAGGCAATCAGCCAAGGTGGCCTTTTATCCAGTGCAGCCCAGATAATGGGAAAGACGTATGGGCCGTCCCCTATAATTAGGTGCTTTCCAGGCAGATGTAAGGCCCTGTGACTCATCACAAAGGGGTGTGACTGCTCCCAGGGATTTATAAGAAGTTTTTTGAAATGCTGACCAGTCCCTTCCTTCCTCCCTGGCAGAAATCAGATTTGAAGACCCTGTTGAGGGCCAGTGTGTCAAACTGCAGGGCAGGTAAACCAGACAAAACTGTTTGTGCCAATTGTCACCGGCCCTAAAGGTGACAGAAAAACCTTTTATGCACATAATCTCAGAGAATTACATTACAGAGACTGAAGGAGCTGCCCGGGATCCTTTTGTTTTTAATAACTCCCTCAGGATCAACTAATTTAGTCACACAAATTTTATTACATTAAAAAAAAAAAAAAAAAAAAGCAACCATCAATCAGCTTATGAATAATGCCCTACTCCATGTGTATGTTTCTTTCTGACCTCAACTCGGTCAAGTGAGCTTGACTTTGTAATTATCTTGCCTTCTTCTAGCTGGCATGAAAGAGGATATTAGCTCTATTACTACCAGCTTATTAACTTTCTGCTTTCACTCACACAGCACAGGCTGGTCTTCTGGAGCCAAAGGTTTTAGGGAGTCAAAGGTTTCCAATCTGAGCAGTCTGTAGATAGCACTAATATCTATGCTTGTATATATAGTTATAGATAATTTAGCCTGAGATAGTTTAGGGGTGGAATATCTCTGTAACAGGGAAATGAGAAGCTTATGAGGCCTTCAACATTATTTGCTACAACAGCTACAACTTTCTGACAGAATATCACCCACGGAAACGATGGCGTTGTTTTACTCTGCCCTGTGTGCAGAAAAGGAGCAGATTCCCACACAAAGCTTCCTGAGAATGCTGGTCTGCAGGGCTGTGTTTGTGGAACCAAGCTCTCCCTAACTTACAATTTACACACTACTCTGTTGAATATACACCCAAAGCATAGTCTCCCGGGGTTTATGAAGGGGCTTGCAGATACATTGTTCACACACTTTGCTACAGGTGAAAGTCTGACAGCATTTGCATTGCACTCTACTATAGTCAAACACTTGCAAGCAATGCTGCACTAAAAAGTGAGTCTGCGTTAAAGCAAGCTGAAACTATCAATTTAAGTACAGCAAGGATTTTTTAAAATTAAGATTTCCAGGAAAAAAATCATGCCATTACTTGCAGACAAATACTCACTGAAATGATGCCTACTACAAAAATACCCCTATGAAGTGCAAATTTTTATTGTCCAGTGTACACCACTATCACCTCGAGTTTCTCTACTTTTTCTCAATTTTCTCTCAGCTTTCCAAGTAAAACAATAATTCTGTAGATTAAAAACTGGCTAATACAAGCTGCTTTCAAGAATAAAAACATGGATTTTTGTTAAGTACCGCTAATCATTTGACAGGCACAGACGCTGAATTAATATGAATGACTTCAGGAACTCCAAAGGGGTCACTACGATTGTTTCTTGCATCAGTAGTCCACACACAAGGAAAGAATTTACACAACACAATACAAAGACTGTGGGAATGCTGAAATCAAAACATTTGTGCTACAAAAACGCCCATTTATCTGATATGTTTTTAAGTGCTTAATGCTAATCTGCCCATTAAATTCTAGTACCCGACTGACCACTTAGTTTGTGTGTAAAAAATGTTTGCCAAATGCAATGCATACCATACAGTACAACTTGCAGTCTATTTCAGTGGGTTATGATGAAGATTAACTAATGTAGTAGTTAATGTAGCAATTCAAGATTTTCTATGGATTTAAACACAACAGTTCAACACTACAAAGAATGCTTGCTAACTTGCTAATTCCTGTGCTGAAATACAGTTGGTCACATTTTTCTCCTCCTGGCATTATTCAAGCATGTAAGGATCTAGAGAAAATAAATATATCCTGAAAACTCTTTTAAGTGGCAGAAATTCTAAGCCTTGCGACAGTCTGCATTACAGCAGTCTCAGGACTATTGCTGAGCTACAAGAGAGCTTCCCAAAAGCCATTCTTCAAAGAAGAACAACTGAAGCACAGCAGTGTTCTGGCTCTTGCCTTCATTTTTTCCACTCTTCCTCCCTCCCTCCTTTCCCATCCTTCCTCCACCACATTCCTGTGCCATGATTTGGAAGGTGGCAATGCAAAACCAGCAGATGGGCTAAACACCAGCTGACAAAAGAGACAGAGAAGTGGTTTCCTAACAGTTGGATCCTGCCTACTGCCAAGCTAACTTTGCCCTTTTTTTTTTTTTTTGGTAGATTCTCAAATATCCAGATGAATTGAAACATCGTAGGAAGATTGTTCTTTAGAGGCTTATTTTTCATTCACAAACCCAAATGAACCCATAGCATCACAAGGTAAAACAATCCTATTTATTGCAGTGATTTTAATTTTAAGGCACCGCAGGATGAGCTGTAATTACTGACTTTGTAACAGGCTTCCTGCGCTCCATTCTGCAAGTCACTACATCTCTTCCTGGCTCAAGGTTTTACTTCCTATCTAACCACCTTTACCAGCCGTCTCTGGTAAAGTTGTCAATTATTTGAGAAAAAGACACGCTGGATATCTTCATGGGTTCCATCTCATAAGAGTCAGTAGCTGCTACTATGGAACTAATCAGTAACAAAAATACAATCTAAATTTTATAACATCACATTCACATTTTTTAAAAAAATACTTCTTTCCTGGCTTTGCAGTTTGTATACATTCAGCTGTAGCACCACAGCAGAGCTCCAACACATACTTTAATGACACTGCCTGGTACGGGAACATACACGGGACAGAAAGATGCATTGCTAGTTGGAGATATATTTACTGTCAGGAAACAATGATTTTGTGATAAAGAAGAAGGAGTATACGACTGTAAACATTAAGTAGTATTTTCAATTGATCTGCTCTTAATCACAAAAAATGTATGCTGGCTTTATTTTGCCATCTGCACACTCTTAAAATGGAAGGGGCAAGGAGATCAAGCAATGATTTTTCCATCCCTCATGGTTTACTTGTGAGAAGCGGAAAATGCCTTTCACCGTAGTTCTGGTGCCAGGCACTGAGTTGTTTGCTATCACAGCATTTCATGTCAGATGGAGGAGACTGAACTGTGAATTGCTAAACCCAGAAAAATATTTTCAGATGTCTGTGCAGTCCAAAGCAGCTGTTAAACCTCTACATGCTGACAGTAACTTTATACCTGTGTTCTGATAGAGCAGGGATGGAGACATACCAAAGAGACACTGGGCTTCCGAAAAAAACACCAACACTTTTGGGAGGAGGGGGGGGGAAAGCATCTGATTGGGGCAAAAAATGCAGGCCTCACCCATTCCTGAGTGCTCAGGACCGTCCAGACAAGTCTGAATTTAGGAAGACTGTGCATTTCACCATCCTGGTTGAACTTTCACAGTACCCAACAAACAGGCAGAGAAAAACAGGTACATGTAACTGATAGGTACATCTGCTAAAGTTGTGCTGATGTCACCTCACAAGGAATATGAAAAGTCAGAGAGATCGCGACATGGAGCTGTGTAACTGTGGCTATTGAAATCAGCATCTTCTCTCCCTGCTTCCAGCTGTACCATATCTCTCAGTACATTACTTTTTCTACAGTTGAAAACATAACAAACAAACACCAGGAAAATACATCCCTATAAGAAGAAACTGTCATCCTTTGAGTCTTGCTGTCAAACAAATGAATATTCATTCAAATAAACACCTGTTCTATCCACAAATTCCTGCAGTAAATCTGTTTCAATAAGGTACAAAAGGGAAAAAAAGTCAAATCTGGACTGGCTTTCAATTAGCCTCTCCTAAATGGGCTTTATCTTCATTTTGTATCCCAAAAGCCACAGAAGCCACAGCATGTAGCAGCTGATGTGGTGAGCAGCCCTTGACCAGTCTATTTACATTCATTCTGTGGACGCATACTCTGCTAATAATTTTTTTTGTTTTTTCGACACCTGCATTCATTTTCACCTGAAATAAAAGTTAAACACTTAGTCCTGACTTTCAAAGCACCAGCAAGCCCCATTTTGAGCACCATCAACAGGGAAAAAAAAAAGCTTTTAGTGCTGACTGATAGATTTTTGATATTGCCGTGCTTCCCTTTTACTAATTATGCCCAGACTGCTCATCACGCCAGATACTGTTTATGCTAGGAATTTTCTACAGCATACCTCAGGGGCAAATTGCCTGTAGTGGTGATCTGGGAATTCTCTATAGCCTACTTGACAAACAAACCTCCTGTATTCCCCCCACCACCTTGCCCAGCCCTCCTACCAAACCTCCAGCATACTTTCCAGCTGAGCTCACTTCAGCTGCCGAGAGAACCACGCTCCCTGGCCCCGGGGTTGGTCAGTTCCCCCACAGCACCCTCGTGCCCTCCATCCCGCTAAACCTGAGGGAACACAGCAGTTTTAGGCCACGGCGCTGTCCACAACAGCGGCCCTGGAAGCACGAGGCGTGGGGGTGAAGCCCTGGTGCTGGACAGCGGTTTCACCTACATTTCATGGGCACTTCTACACCAGCAATGTACAAGCATCGTTAATTTCTCCTCTGCTGAAGGAGAGATCCCACACCCAGGCCGCTTTTCACAGAGTGACCCTTCTTTTACGAGTGGACTTTATTGCCTGATCACCTTGGAATATTTGCACCACTCCGGTTTGGGGATGGCTGTCACTGCCCCGCGCGCTCTGAAGGTGCGTGAGGAGCTTCTGGGGTTCACCTCGCAGCAGCACGCTGGGATGGCCACAGAGTAATTCCAGTCCCCGTCCGACGCCATCTTCCTGTGGCACCTATTGCAGCTGCTACTGATTGCCCCTTTCTCGCAGAACCCCCAGAATTTGGCACACGGCTGCTCACGGAGCAGCTCCCAGTTCCGTTTTTACGGTGTGCAGTGCTCTGATGGGCAGCACACGCCTGCAGCCAGAGCTGAGCGGCCGCTGCCATGGGCTGTGCGGGCTGAGGGAGGTGATGAACCGCGGTGACTCATCCTGCACAGACATGGGGCGTGAGGGGACACGAGGCGCGAGGCACGCGGCACGGGGCGTGAGGTGAGGTGTGAGGTGTGATGCAGTTGAGGCCACGCGGCCGCAGGGTCCCAACGGCCCCGGGCAGCCCCGCGGGCACCGAGGTGCAGCGGGGACACTCGTCGCTGGGCACCGTGCAGCCCGAGCCGGCGGCGGTGCCCGGCGGGAGGAGGAGGAGCTCGCCGGGACCGGGGCCGTGCCGCCGTCGAGG
>WBMW01001305.1:791505-813430 GCA_013396635.1 Penelope pileata | reverse complement strand
CCCCCCGGCGGCCCTGCGGGGGCCGAACGCGGCGCTGCCGCTGCCCGAGCGGCCCCGGGCGCACCTCCCGCGGGGTCGGGGGGGTTTCCTTTAACACAACAGCCCGCTCTTCCCTGCCCCCCGCCCGGCCCTTTAAACGCACGGAGCAAGTGTAGCGTCGGGCTGAGTCGCGCCGGCGATGTATTGCCTCGGAGAGAGGGGGCGAGGGGGGGTCCGGCGGTTGGGCCCAATAAAACGCTCTGCTCCGGTGTAAATATTTACGGGGTATCGGTGGCTCCTTAAAAAACATTTTCGGGGAGGTCTGTTCTTTGCAGTGTGTCATAAGTTATTAATGCTCGCTCCCTAAGTGCCCGGCTCGGCATGCCTCGTGCCTCAGAACAAAGTCGACAATCGGCATATTGTTCAAAGTATGGCAAAAATGCGAGTGGGCTCCAAAGTGGGAAATATCGGTGTTTTCGGAAGTGTGGATACCACGGGGCAGCTGTCAGGCTGCAGCCTCGCCGATGAGACAAAGAAGGAGCCCTTGGCTGGTCTCTTGGTGAGACGGAGTTGTGGCCAACCCAAGTGTCCCCTGGAGCTCGGGGCTGGCGAGAGGTCATCCCGTGTGCTGTGCTCATTCTGCCTCTTCTCCCTCCCCGGACAGTTCCCCACAATGTCCAGCGACAGGCAGAGGTCAGACGATGAAAGCCCCAGTACCAGCAGCGGGAGCTCCGACGCCGATCAGAGGGACCCACCAGCACCTGAGCCCGAGGAGCAGGAGGAAAGAAAACCTTCTGCGACGCAGCAGAAGAAGAACACCAAACTCTCCAGCAAAACTACCGCTAAGCTATCTACTAGTGCTAAAAGGTACTTGCGGCCATCACACGTCCCGTGGCGGTTTGGCACGGTGCGTGGAGTAGCGGCGTTGGCACTGCGCTTCCCGAGGCCGAGGGGATGCTGCGGAGCCGTGCGGGAGATAGCGCAGGAAGGATCGCCATCAGCCCAAGTGCTCCGGGGCCGTAATCACGCAGGCGGCCGTGCTTCTCTGGGAGTTGGTTGAGAACTCAGCAACTTACAGCCCACCTGGGGGGCACCTACGTGCCTTTGGTGTTTGTAGAACTGAGCAAGAAAGTGTCATTTTCAGGTGTCTTTTTTGGAGAGTTAGGCTTCCATTCCTCATCGGCCTAGGGTGGAGTCCTCCTGGTGTATTTTAGTGCAGGCTGCAGAGTGACGACAAGCAGTGCTCTTTAATTAAAGAAGTCACGGAAGCTCCGTGGCTCCTGTGGGCCTTCTGCCTGGCTCCTCGTGGCACCGCGGTAGAGCCGTGCACACCTCCAAGTCATAGTTCTGTCCTGCAGTTCTCCCAGGGGAGAGTGAGGCAAGTCTTCACCCTCGGGTCTGCAGATCCAACCCACAGGGTTCTGTAGGGAGCCTCTAAGTACGACAATCTTAAGAAACCTTGTCTGGCTTCATCTGTTGCGTTTTTATTTACATATAAGGTTTCTGGCAGTCCAGCTCTCCAGACATGCGCGCTAATTATTTTCTGTAAGTTTGGCTGTGTGAAATAAAGCAAACCTTAAATCCCTTGATCCCAGTTGTCTTCTGAGATGAAACATAACTTTCAGTCTTTTCCCTGGAGTTCCTTGTCTTTACAAACATTTACAAATACACTGTAGCAAGAAGAGCTGTGGAATAGCCCTGGTAGCTTTGAGCTGTGCTTATTCTACTTGAATACAGTAGTACAAACTTTTAGGAATGTTTTAGTAATTTTGCGTGGTACTTAAGTTTGGTGAAGACTTTTTGAAGTGTGGTAGAATTACTGCAGAGTACGACTGGGTGACTCCTGAGCTTGTTAAAGAAACCCTTTGAAGCAGGGCTGGCTAAAGAAGGACGACTTCTAGGGATACTGTGTCGGTTCTGCAATTTATTGGTAGTTATCTTTTTTTGAAATGCCTGAGGTACCTCATGGAGAAACTCAGGACTGAGTTTGCTCTTCTTTGCCTTTGTTTCAGTTGGTCATTGTGAGTCCCTTTCCATACACCTCCAGCAGCTCAGTGGCCGGGACGCACTTCCTGGGAGTAGTGCAGGGGCTCCCAGGGCAGTTCTGTTAGCTCCTGCTTTGACACTTGCTGCTCTCCTGGAAGAGCAGTCTTGATCGTCTGGGTTTTCTCGTGCAGAAAATTCTTTTTTGACATTTTAAAGAGGAATTTGCCTTGAATTTTTTAAAGTTAGACCTCATATGCATATGAAAAAATGATTAAATTGACAAAAGTTTTCAGTATTCCTTTTCTGCACTGTGACATCTTGGGAAAGGTTGTTACAATGTAAAGCTAAGCACAGATTATTTCAAGTTATGATGTCGCTTTATATCATGTAAATACAGCTCCTGTGTAAGGCTGGGGGAGGAAAGGCAGCAGAAGGTGTGGAGAGGAGCAAAGTTGATCCAGAGAGATGATTCCAGTATCAGAGACAGCCAGGCAGATCTGCAAACCTACTTTTTAAATACCCTGCAAAGCAGGAGGTAGAATGTTGCCAAAAGAATGTATTTGCTGACAGCACGGTTCACTTCTTCAGCCTCGATCACAGTTCTGTCGCGCTGGTTTAAAGTCATTGTCAGATGTGCTGGTACAGCCCCCCCCCTCATTTGCATATTAGCTTGAAAAGAAAATCTCTCTGGCAAAAAGTGCTCGGATATGAAAAAGAGTTGCCGTTCTGAATACTTGTGGGGAATTTCTACCTAACTCAGCTGTAAGCGTTCTGCTTATATACAGTGCCGAGCAGGAAAAAGGCTGCAAAGTTTCTCAGCTGTGGGATTTGGGTTATACCTCTGAGAACAAAGAGGAAGCAGCCATGTTAGCATTACTGAAGGCAAAGCCAATCTTGCATTTAACTGCATGGTGGTAGAGGGCAGTGTAATTCCCTGATTTATTCTATAGACTATCTCAAATGCTTTGTGTCTGTTCTCATTTCACCAACAGAATCCAGAAGGAGCTAGCTGAAATAACTCTTGATCCTCCTCCTAACTGCAGGTATGTAACAGCTTCTTAAATCGTGGACAGTGGTAGGAGATTAACGTGCTCAGACTAACAAATGGGAAAGTTCATGTTTACAGCTGGTGACTGTTAGACAAAAATTGTGCACGGCGGGTTCAACAAGCATAGGGGACGTTTGATATTTTGTCTGCATGTTGTAGGGGCAGTCGTTAGTGGTTGATGTGCACAGTAAAATGTATGCAGTTTGTTTTTCGTAGCTGGTCGCTGCCTTTGTGAAACATTGATTGAACTTGAAAACACACTGAAGCTTTCGACAGAATGTCTGCATGTAGGTTGAGCTGGCCTGTGTGCCAGGTTTATGGAGTTACTGCTTTTCTGGTGCAAAAGAACCGCATGTGATTTTTATGTGCTTTCTCTTAGTACGTTGCTTAATAGTTAGATGGGAAGTATTGCCTTTGCATTTCTGTGCCTGTCAGTCACAGCTGTGGTCTCTCGATAAAGGCTGCTTTTAAGGAGGTTCCCAGCTTGAGAGACACTTCTGTCGTATTTTAGAAAATGAAATTGAAGCTTGGAAGACTGAGTGATGCAGTCTTAGATAAAGTGAAGGTAACTGCAGCACTTGTGCTGTAGGAAAGTTAAATAGTAAGATTGCCGGCTAATTTCTTTAAATCTTTTACATGTTTTACTTTTGTTTAAAAGATGCATAAAATTCCCATTAGCTGTGAGCATCCAGTGATCAGATTTGCACTAAAACTGCATTTAAATAACATTGCTTTCATTTGATGCATCTCAGTCAGCTTTCTGACTGTAAGGCTTCTTCAGCTGAACTGCTGATGTGTAACAGCAAGCACTGTGCGCGTGTTACAAAATGCTGGAGGTGCTTTCTGACTCTGCGTTAGAATTGTTTGGCATTTTGAATAGTTGGAAAGGGCTGGTGCAGGTCTTTGGTAAAATGTGAGTTGTTATCTTACCAGGCTGTGAGAGGCAGGGACTTAGCAGAGCTGTGTTTTATTGAATTTGTGGTAAAGGTGTCTTACCCTGAGCATGATGCTGTGCATTCCCTATAGCAGTCTGATGGATTTGCATGCAGGGTCAGTGGCTCTCTCTCTTCGGAGGCAAGCTCTACAGAGAAAAAATGTTTGTTTCTTGGTTTTTGTGAATTGCTTATTTAATAACTGTCCTGTTACTGGGATCTAGTTCTGTCTTTGTCATGTATTTTACGCTTGATGCTCCTAATGGGGCACAGTCGGAGAGGAAGTTTCTGAAGGAAATAAAACACTAATGCTTTGCCTTATAGATAGATGCTGAAAAGATGACGGTAGCAGTTTCAGGTCCAGCGAGCTACGGCTTGGCTTTTACAAAGAGACGCTCCCCCTCACGCTTTCTAATAGCATCTGATATTTAGCTCCTTGGGAAAGCATGCTCCTCAGGAATTAGCACAAGAGCGTTGCAGAGAAGCTTTCTTGTGAGCTGGTACTACCAGATGCCCAGGAATGCCACTGAGAATGATGAAATCCCCCCACTATCTCTAAAATTATTCAAGCTTCTCTCCTACAGAATGCAGAGGAAAATATATTTTTTTTTGTCAGTGAGGAAGTCACTGTTTCTTTTCCTGTGGGTATGCTTGTAGAGAAATTTACCCTTTATTTGAGAGCAACAGTATGATGATTGTATTTTTACCTTCTGCAAAATAAAAAGTACTCAAAAAGAGACATTGGCTTCTTTAACAGAAATTCTGGGTTTTCAGGATGAACAGTTTGAATGGAGCTTCACTGCCCAAAGGGTTACCACTACCTTGGAAGTTCCCCTTTAGAAGGAGCCTTTCTGGTATTAGGAGGTAAAGGCAGCTGCTCAAGGTGAAGAGCAGCTGAAGCCAAAGGCTTGTAACATGCTTTCTTACAGGGAGCAGTAGCACAGATTAGGCAACAAACTGATACAGCAGGGTATGAAGGGCTTCATTGCTCTTCATGCAACAAGAATGTTACTTGTGTCACTTGCTACATTTCTTGTATATGTAAAAGTAAATAAATAAAATGTGAAAAAAAACATTTAAGAGCCTGTAGAACTTGGGCCTATTCATGTGTGCTTTAAAAATTAAAAACTCCTCGTGTTGTAAGTTCTCCCAGAGAGACATCTTCATGCCAAGTTGCATCTCCCCCACTTGTAGAGCTCGCCCTTATCAGTTGCAGTCCGCGTGCTGCAGCCTTCACAGGAATGCAGCTGCTGGCTGATGCTCTTGGACAACAACAGTCTTTCCAGTTGCCCAGTTATGTAAGTGATTAAAAAAACATTTTTTAAAAATATGATAATGGCACATACAAAACAGTAAATTTAATGGGATGCACTCTCCTGTACTGTGGTAAGCACCAATGGCTGCTGCTGCTTCTCACCTGCCAGTGTACCTGCACGTGGAGCTGCTCCCAAACCCACTCCATTAGATGGATCTGAGGTTGGTTTAGCGATTTAAAAATGACACCAACTGGTTGCACCGTGATTCTCACGTCAGAGATGTGTAGGTTTCCTCAGCAGTTAAATTTCCCACAGTTGCATCTACTGCTGTAACAGCTGTTTTATAAAAATGCCAGAGCCCCAGGAGAGCCCCATTCTTGCATGTGCTGGGGAGGCCTGGGCTGCACATAAAGTTCTTTCTTAGGCAGTGGGGCAGCAGAATGGCAGGCACATTCAAAGTGTCTAAAAAGCTGTTTTTCCACTTATCTCAACAGTAGACTTTAGTTTATGGTTCTGTTCAGTTAATTGGGCACTGAACTGCTAGAAAAGTCACTTTGTTGTGTTTGTGAGTGATGAGTGATGAACACAACCTGTATCGTGGGGGGTACCACGCGTAAAATCTTAATGCTGATTGCTGTGTACTTTAACATACCATAATACCCTAAATTCTTTTGGATTATGGTGTGATTTCCAAGAAAGATAGAGCATTGAAAACAATGAAATAAGATTTGATCTTAAGCCGCTAAAGATGATAGGAAAGAAATTAAGTACTGCTTGCTCCTTGTGCTTTCTCCCGTCTGGCAGGAGAGCCTGAAGTGAGCCAGTTACTGTCCAGCTGCAGCACTAGGGCAGATAGGTAGACTGAGGACACAGGCATCTGATCCTGTTTTTTCTTGCTTTTTCTGGCTTAACTCAAAGCTGTACTACTTGATGCAGTGTGCTGTATTTAATTTCTTTTGTGCTTTTAATAGCATAAAGCACAGCTAAAAAGGTCTTGGCCCTATTGCTCCTAGGCAGCTCAATTTCAAACCATGGCCAAGTGCTTTTACAGGCTTCAAGGTGTGGAAGTGTGCCAAGAGTCACCGCTGTACATTCTCCAAAAAATGTTGCAAAGATCGCGCACAGAGTACATGGTAAATCTGTGCTGCAGAGATGTTCTTAAATAGGTGTGACATATCTGGAATAACTGTTCTCAGTTTGTGGTGTGAAACTGCTCAGAGCAGAGGTCAGCACGCTGTCGCTGAGGTTAGATCTGAGGCTGCTGTTCTGACCTGGGAGACGTGGAGGCTGCAGCTCAGGTGGGCACAGCTGGCTCCCACCCTCCATGTGCCTCCTGGATTTTAGGGTTGGCATGAGGGAGGCCATTCCTGGAAACACTGTGATTTATAGCAGCTTCTTTTAGCTGCTTCTAGCGGCTCTGCTGATCCACAGTAGCAAACAGACATACTCCCTGTTGTCTTTCCTTGCTCCTTCTCATTTCTACTCCAGATTTAATTGTTCATCTTGATGAGAGTTTTTGAAGTTCAACCCAATATTAAATAAATTTAGTAACACCTATGCCAACATACTCTATAATTTACATTGTTTTACGACAGGTTCACTTTGTTGTAAACTTTGGAGGAAATAAAAAAAACATTAAAATCTGTACCCACTGAGAGCTTAATTCACGTGGTTTAGAAAGAAGTGAGATAAGATAGTGTGTTTTTCCCACACAAGTGTGAGAACTGGAACACTTTATGGTCTAGTCTGTCAGTTGGATTTAATCACTTCTCTTTGTTAAATTAGAGATCAGACATCTGAAAGTAAGTGGTCAGAAAAAGGCCAGACAAAGCCCTAGAGCCTCAGTCAGAGGCAGCTTTCCTCCTTCGTAGCTGCTGGGAATTAGGATTTCTTACCACGACAGAGGTTCTTGGGTCATTCCAAAGGCTCCCTGCTCAGTCTCATCCTCCTGCTATGGAGTGTCTGACTGAACCTGATCAATCTGCTGAGAAGATTTTTCTCAATGGTGATTATTCTATTTGTTTTCAGACCTTGTACACTAGTACATACTAATGTGATTTCTTGAGCAGTACTACAGAAGGTAGCAGTTGATGGTTTTGCTGTTTGTAGCCCTTCCTAAGCTTGCAGGTATGTTGATAATTTGAGTAGCTCATTTTAGGGCTGTGTATTTTAAAATAACACTGCGAAGTATGTTTACTGAGCACAGAGGGAAGACGACATGTAGGAGTTTTGTTTCAGTAGAGGATTCTTGTGCTTCTGTAGGACTGTGTTTGTCCCTTTCATTACTGCTACATCTTGGGCTAATTCTGCGCTGCAAAGTTTTGCCAACTCAGCTGCATGGTCTGGAGTTTGACACAAAGAAAAATGCCTGCAAAACCCTGGCAGACAAATGCTTTTCTTAGTTTAGTTATGGACCCATGAATCCAGATGTTTGTAACTGTCTCACTGTGGTTATTACCCCATCAGTGAGGAAGCACTGCAGTACGTATTTAAAGCAATATTGTGCAGGTATTCTTCAGAGCAGCAATTTAAGCTCTTCCAATTGAGCTGTCTGAAGCAATGAGAAGCAATGAACGATTGTGCTAGTGGTGCAGGCTCCCTTACGCGCAGACGTAGCTCTGCATTGAGCACCCTTCCACAGCCTCCTGTTAGTGAGGCACTGCAGTTAAGCTGGTAGAAGCCTTCCTTTTTGTTAACATTCTCTATCTACAGTAGGGTTATAGGCAAATGTTTACTCTGCAAACAGTCACGCCAGTTGAAGATGTCACTGCACAGCCGTGGTTTGCTTCAGTTCTGCCTTGGAGGTGATGACTCCAGTCAGCAAGCAAAGGAGGCTCCTCTGATAGTGCTACCCATGGGGGAAAAATCATCCAAGTTTGCTTAAATGGTTTAAATAGGTAATTCAAATGAACTCTGCTGGATTTTTCCTCTCTCTTCAGAGCAGGCATTGTTCACATGAAGCATTTTGTCAGACACACCAGGATGTGAATAAGTCAATCCATTCTTTTGTCTCTCAAATGTAGTAAGTTCCCATCTCTCCTTTGTCAAAGACAGGCCTTAGTTTTGTTACTTTTTTGAAATCAGTAGGAGGAAGAGTATTCTGAATGCAGTCAAATACAGCAGCACAAATGTGTGCTTAAGTCCTCACATATACTGTTGTGGCATTTTTTCAATCAAGCTTCTGACTTTAGATCAGTGGCAGTCTCCCCAGTTTTGCATTTATTCTGTGTGTCTTATTGGTCAAATGTCTTCATATTGCAGAATATTTATTGCCTCATTTAAAAAACAACCCACACCAGTTTGGCTTGTTTTCACCTCTGCAGTAAAAACCCCAGCTGTGAACACTAAATAGCTCCCTACAGAAGGAGCTGTTGATTAAGGTAGGTATATATTAGGAATATGTGCAAAAGCACCCGTGCTGAAGTTGAATGAGCAAAATTTAGAAAAAGGCACCCAAACCCCACTTGATAAGGCACCTTCTGATAGCTACATTATAGCTACTTTTTCTTTTCTTGCTCCAGCACTTGCTCACTACAGAGTATAATAAATACATTCTACGAGAAAAGAAAGCTGAGGTTTGCAGAATGGTTCTGAAAACACATAACTGCACCATTATTTCTAACACTCCCCTGTCCAGAGTTTTGCAGTTGCAATTACTAAAACACAATGAAGAGGGTTCAGAAATCCTGTAAGAACACATTTAAAGTAGCTCTCAAGCGAATAAATACTACTTTTTAAGTATTGTCCAGCTCTGTTCTTTTGTTGTTAGTCTCTGAACATAAATCAGTGGCTCACAGTAATTTGAAGATATGTTTATCTAATGATAACCTTGATTTATCTAGAGTTATTTCTACTGAGCAGTTTCTTCCATGCTCTTATGTCCCTCCCTCTTTCCTACAAGAAGAGTCTAGCCTCGGTCAGGCTAGCAAGGAGTGGTGTAACATAGCACCGCAACCAGCAATCTGTATTTTGTAGTAACAGCCTCCTTCTGCTGTCTTTACATGTGCAGAGAGGCTTTTACCTTGTTTGCCAGTAGGCAGCGGAGCTGCTTAAGGAGTAGGGGTGAAACAAATTTAGAAGGGCATTTCAGTAAAACATTGAGGTGTTAAGCTTTGCTAGAGTGCACTGTTATTTAACGTGCTTTAATTTAAAAAATGCAACAGTGGAAGATTATTTAACCCCTGAACGTATTGAATTGTGACAATATTTTAATTACTTCTCAGTAGAGAGAGGATGACAGATCCACTAACTCAAACTGCCTCAAGTCTGTGGGTTTTTTCCCACCCTAGTGTTGACCTCATTCAAGCTCTAAACCACAGGTGGTTTTGTTGTTGTTGTTGTTGGGGGTTTTTTGTTTTGTTTTTTTTCCTTTTTCAAATCCTCACACAGTGAATCTCTCATGCATGTAACATGAGTGGCATAGTTAAGACAGTTTTGCAATACAAATCAGCATTTCTCCTCACAGGAATAAGTTTTTATGCCCACAGATTCACAGATTAGGCCCTTGTGTAAGCGGTGTTCACAGTACTGTCATACATGCCCTTAGATGTCTGTATGTTAGCCAAGAGTTCTTATAAATCTTTTTCCAGTTTTCATTAGCAGGACTCTCAAAATGAGAGGAAAAAAAAAAAGGAAATCACAGCTATCTACCCACCCTGAAGTTGTAGAAGTAGTTCAAACACTTTTCGCTCAGCTACTGGTGTTACAGAACTGACCCTTGTTATTTCTAGTTTTGTCTGGAAACAGTAGAAGAGCCCAAGATGGACCAATCTGTTTAGACAATTCTTTAAGGATTGTTGTGCAAAAATTCATAAAAACCACAAAGTAATGTGTCTTTAGACTTAAGGACAAATCTGCTTTTCAAATATCCATTTGTATAGCTGTACAAAGCCTGTTTTGCAAATGAAGCAGCAAAATTGCCTCAGATAGATTCTTTGCAATCCCAGGCAAAGGATCCAAGGCTTTAACAATAAACAGAAATTTCACAAAAATTTTGGCTTACATTGCTGATGAATGGCAATCTCCCACCAAGATAGTGCTCCTCCAAAGAATAACTGATATCCAAGAGAAACATGCTCCCCTCTGTTGCTGGCCCTTCAGTGAGCCCAGCGCAGCCCCACCCTGGGTCCCAGGGGAGCACAGGTGCAAACAATTTGCCTGTGCTCCCAGGCCAGCCACAGCCCTTCAGCAGGTGCTCAATCGCAGATTGAGGCTGTGACCTAACAGTTCCCCTACAAAAGCCCCTTTCAGACTCTGTCATACAACTAATTAAAATATGCCATATATACATATATTTCTTTTTGCATTCAAACTGTGCATTGCTCACCACTGCCAACCTGTTGTATTTAGTTTGTAATAAGCAGGGCAAGGCCCTAGCATACTGAACACCTCCCTATCAGATTGATTTGTCTGTGTGTATCAGTTACCCTTCTTTGATCTGATCTTTGGTTTTACAGCTTTGAGATACCTAATTTTAACTCAAATTAACAAAGTGAAAATAGAAAAGGATCAGCTACACTATATTAAACCCTTTATTTAAAATGGGTCGACTACTTCATGTAAAATTGATGTGTGGAGATTCCCTGTGACTAGTGTAACTAGGATTTGCATGTATGTGGAACATTCTGAAGCAAGTAGGCATTGTGAAAAATACCTTGAGCTTGTCTTCTGAGTTTAGGGCTAAGTAGGCAGGAGCAAGGCTATCCAGCTGCCATCTAGGACAGCAGCGTGCATACCATTAAGCTAGCCAGGAACCACACTGTAGCTTTAAATTGGTGCCTTGCTTTGAGCCACTATCTGCAAGTGATGAGTCCTAACCTGCTTGCATAAATTTGGATTAATTTTCTACAGCGTCCCCATGCAGAGAGTGCCCTACACCATTATCACATTCAGAGCCGTGGTTGAAGCGGTTGTTAATTTTATAGCACTTACTGTAAAGCAGACTGGTCAGATCTTTTAGGAACTCAAACACAGATTTACTCGACAGCCTTAAAACTACTGTTGTAAGGTTGGCATTGCTTTCAGGAGCAAATGAGGAAGAGATGGCCTCAGTGAAACACCACTGAGAACTGTCGTTACCTTTCTGCCGCTCACTTTCAGGTTGGGAAAGTTTGTAGGGAGGGTCTGTAGAAGACCACCCCTCAGTAATTAGTAACTGATGTTCTTATTATTGACCTGGATACTGGACTAGAGCGTATAAATATTACATTGCAAGTTAAGAGCAAAGAGAAGGAGGTTATAGGCACACTGGAGGACAGAACTAGATAGATTCCGAAGTGACATGGGCAAATATACTAAGTGACCTTGAATAACATGCTGCTGCATGCAATCTCATAACAAGAACTGGAAGGCACAGTGCTTTACTGGGCATAGTAAGCTTTCACAAATCCATGGGAAAACAGGCTGGGTAAGAAGCAGCTCTTCAGAAAAGGTGCAGCAGGTCTGAGGATCGTGTGCTTTCCAGGAATGTACAATACAAGGCCACAGCAAGAGAAATAAATAGAACAGCAGCCACAGGAGGGGGATGTGTCGAAGTGTAGGAGACACGGTATATAAAGTCACCCCATTCAGTTCAGCACTAGTAAAGGCCAGCTGAAGTACCTTATCCAGTTCTAAGTGCTACACTGCAAAGCGCTGTGGGCCAGCTGGAAAGAATCCAGATTAGAGGAAAGAAAGAATCGTCTTTGGATATAGAAGAAAGTTGCTGCCAAGGAAATACAATTATTGCTGGTCCTGTCGGGTGGTTATGGAGAGCAACTTAAATTGCCATAAGGAAGATCGAGGGTAGACATTTGGAGTGCCTGGCTATAAAGACAGTAGTGTGTGTAAGGAGGTGGTGGATCTGTATCACCAGAGGTTTTTAAGAGCAAAGGTTAGACACACAACTGTCAGGAGCTGTTTGGATATGGCTGATCCTGTGTTGAGGCAGGAAATGGACCAAGTGACCGCTTGAGGACTAGTTTGACCAAGCTATCTGTGATACCAGATTTAAATAACAATGTTAAAGGAAGACGAAGACTCATCAGGAAGTGATTCTCCCCTCATTTAAAAACTCTATTTTAATATTAAGGATTTTGTAGTGTAGTCACTCTACAAAAATATGCAGGTTCTATCATTTCAAGTAACAGCAGTAACAGCAATTATTTCAAGAGTCACTGGAAGCACACAGTTTTAGCCTTGTTGTCAATCAAAAAAAAGCAAACGTCTGATGGTTTTTCTGCCAATTGATGTTTTTGTGTTTTTTCCTATTGGCTTCATTTTTATTTTGAGACCAGCCCTACTTTCCTTGCACAAAGCTGTTGTGTTCTGCTGATAACTAGAAGTAAAGTGGGCACATGTGTGTTCTCTGGAGGTGTAGCACCACTGTGAGAAACTAACAGCACTGCTTGTGCAGTAGATCTTGATTTTGGCTGCATCATGTGCTGTGTGCTTGGATTCTCTGTTTTTGTTCACAGCCATGTAAGTACCTCTAACACAGATAAACAAAAGCAAGGGACGTTTTTTCACAGCTTCACAGAAGCAATTGGCAGCAGATAGGCAGGCCCTAATGCGTCTATGCACACGTATAACGAGTGGATCAAGCACATCAGAAAACTGACCAAGAGTCTGCGGCGGATCCTATCTCTAAGCACCCTCAGGAGTCAGGGCTCAGAAGATGGTAGTGAAACTGTAAGCAGCCTGGCAACTTTCCAGCTGATGAGTTAATGCTGCTATAAACTTCAGTAGTTCCTCTCTGAGGCATGCAGAAGGGTGCAGACACTGGGAAAGTAGCCAAGAAAGGCAAAGAGCAGACGGCAGAGCTAAAGGCCAGCCTCAAGGATCCACAACACAATTGTCTTTGAGGTGGTTTCCTCCCATGCCAGAAACCCTCTCCATAGCTCCAGTGGCAGCACTGGGAAACGGTAAGCAAATGGAGGTACACATTTAGTGCAGAGGTGGCCTGACCTGTCCGTGCGTGATTAGCATCGCTTGAGCAAAGGGAGCTGTGCCCCACACCCCAGTCGCCCCAGCACTGGATTGGCAGTCCAGGGTGCTGGGGACGACAGTGGGCTCTCAGTTGTGCCACGGTAGTTTGTTGAGCTTGAAGCTGCAGCCCAGCAGTTTAGGCTTTAACTCAGGTTAGTGCTTCCATCTCAAGCCTAGGCAAGGAGGTCACCGAAACACCGATGACCAGACAAGTCAGTAAAGCATCAGCAGGTCAGATCCGTGGGACAAATGGAAAACCAACAGCAAACAGAAACATTAGGGTTTCCCTTCCTTACTGTAGGGAGAGCTAGCAGCAGAAAGCTATTCTTGTTTGCAGTTTAAGGGAAGCATTTAGCTTATAAATGCTTTGAGCAGAGTGAGTTTGGGGAAAAAAAATAGGCGTTACAATGGATTAGTAGCTACCCAATAGGAGATCTGTTCAGCTGATGGTTCTTGCTGAGAAGCAGCAGCTATTGTAGCAGACAATGGGCAGCTAGATTCCTCCCCATGCACCTCTGCTAACAAACAAAGGATTTGGCTGCCGAGCCCTGGCTGCCAGGGTCTGCTCGCGCTGTGACCAGCTGTAGGCCTGGTGCCTCAGCACCACAGTGGGCTCAGCACAGCTTCGTCAGAAGTGACCGGGGTGTGCCTGGGCCAGCTGCAGTGACACGGGGGTCGGGAGCTGTGGTGGCACCGTGCAGCTGTGGTGAGACACTGCAGGTTTGGTAACACCTCCCTCCGCTGGCACCTTAAAGGCCCCTTGAGCCAAACCCGCTACAGCAAAGCCCACTTAAACAGCTATGTGTTCAGAGTTTTGAACTTCAGCATCTTGAGAAAGAAATGAGATTCAGTTTAATTTCTAGTCTATAAAGCAAAAGCAAGGAGAAGTCTTAAGAGACTAAAATCTACTTGTAATGAGCACTGTAACAAACACTGTATTCCCATGGAAGCACATTTAAATGATCGAAGTTACCCAGTACAACCTACTGCATATTAAGCATAGCCTGACTGATTAA
Organism: Penelope pileata; assembly: GCA_013396635.1. NCBI lineage: Eukaryota > Metazoa > Chordata > Aves > Galliformes > Cracidae > Penelope > Penelope pileata. The sequence goes on along the minus strand of WBMW01001305.1, from coordinate 799,248 downwards.
ACAGAGTTCTTATGCCAAAAGAAAGAAATACTGTACCAACTACAGCTCTACAACCGTGATTAAATAGTAATCAAATCTGAGAGGGTGATCTTCATGGGGTAAACTGTTTGTAGAACAGTCTGTGGCTGCAGACGTGTTTGCCTGCCTGGAGGAGGCGAAAGTAGGGAAGTAAGTAGGTAAGTATCTGTATCCATACAGATTTTATGGGGTCAGGTAGTGCCCTGCTGCAGGTGGCTCCCTCTTCTAGCACAGGGTGCTAGGTCATGGGAAGAGACAAACTAGCAACCTTGTTGCCCCTTTTTCAAGTTTGGTTTGCTTTTGTTTGTTTATTTATAAGAGGTGACTGAAAGCCATAGCCACAGCTGGTATGCTTACTTCCACGAGAGCAAACACACCATAACTCAGTTATTTCAATAAGAAGAAGGTTACTGAAGTACAAGGGACTTACAAAAGCAGAACAGTAGGAGTGCAGTGATTCATTTGATCATATGTACTACCAAACCTTAAGTAGATCGATTACTTGTCTAATTCTATGAAATGATTTTTCTTCCAAGTATTTCAGTTGACTATTTTTCATATAATAGCACAGAGTGGCTTTTTTTTTTTTTTGTCTTAGGCATAACAGAAATAATTTCTTATCAGCCAGAAGGCAAGCTAACGGTAGCAGTTGCTGGTACTAACACAGGCATTGCGGGCTGAGCGCTGCATGGTTCCCCTAGATAGAAAGGGCACCCTGGGCAAAGTTCCCGTGCAATGGGTGTGCCTTATTAGAGATCAGTGAAGGTGGGGGCAGGGATGGGGGAAGTAGAGATGTGAGTTGTGCTAATTGCATAAATGCTTTGTCATCACTTGAGTTTCTTTCTGTAACGAAAGCGAGCACTCTCAGAGTTTGCCCAAAGTTTGACATTGATGATTCGCATCTGGGGAGAAGGAATTGAGAACTGTATTGCTTACGAGTTGCACTTGTCTTTTGTGTGATTGCTCTATGTTGTACAAGAAAATGTCAAATGAAAGCTAGAAATAACTACCTGCTGAATTTGGCCTGGCTTTGTGTGATGGTGATTCGTGCTGTTGTACACGGTGTTTTAAAGAAGGGGGAACAGAGGAGGTGGTGCTGCGAGAAGCACCTAAATGACATTTTGTGCTTTTCTGTGGAGCCATGACATAGCCCTGAAGTTGTACTTAACCTAATTATGTAAAGTTGTTTTCAGTGGATGCTTTAAGAAGGTATTAAAATACTGAAGAAAAATGTTTTGTTTTCGTTTGGTTTGGTTTGGTTTGGTTTTCTGGAGACTGTGGCAGATGACTCTTTGGTGGCCTAGAAATCATAAGCCAAAATCCATCTGTCCTCACACATTCCCAGGCTGTATATAACAATTAAAAAAAAAAAATCTTTGGACCTGGGACCCAGCTCAGAGACCATGTGAGGATTTTGATCCAGACTCCTTGGCTGCGGGTTGGTGTGGCTGCTGGCACAGCTCAGCGCTGCTCCCCCGGTGCAGAGCCCTGGCTGGGGCTGGGCTGGGCTGGGCTGGGCTGGGCGGGAGGGCAGGGCAGGCCCAGCAGGCAGCCTCTGCTCTGCAGGCTGCTGGAGTGCAGGGCTGCGTCGTGCAGGCAAGGAACATGGCTCCTCATCATCTAGGGGTTCCTTTGGCCATTTGTATCTCCTCTGAACTGCTGTGTGTGCATCCTCGGTGTTGTTAACTGAGGAGCAGGCGTGGTGTGATGCTTGTGCTCTACATGGCTGCTGCCTGCTTTTCACTGGAGCAGGAGTGTCTTCTGATGTAGTATGGTTGGACAAAATAGATTTTGAAATTCTACCACCACTAGCAGCATATAGGTTTGGCAGTGCTTAGTGTTTCTTCACTCCTATGCTCAGATTCAGACCTTCCTGCAGCTGAGATGAGCTGGATGGCTCCCCTCGAAGTCCTCCAGCCAGGCAGGAAGCTTTCCAGTGGAGGTGGCACATGCCCACCTCAGTGGCAGCAGCCATCGTCAGGATGTAGGGAGGCAAGAGTGCTGTTTAAAAAATACTAGTGCACCAATGGGAATGTCACCTTGGTCTTCTGCTTCTTAAAAGCCCTTGAAAAAGAGCAGATGCTTAGGAAAGGCCATATTGTCCCAGATCTTGGTCCAGACCAGTTAATGTCCAGAAGCTCACCAGGTTTGTTAACTTTGAAAGATCCATGGACTTTTGAAGTCTGAAGGGAAGGGAAAGGAACAATAGATTGTGCGGAGAGCAATCCATGTAGTACAGTGAGTGCCTGTTCTGAAAGTAATTCTGCTGATTGTTTTCTGAAGTCGGTCATTGGTCCCAGAGTTGAGGAATCTGTCCTGGTTAGTTGAGCAGTAGCTGTCGGTGGTGGTGTGTGCTCAAAGAGCAGGGGCTCTGAGATGCTGTGTGGAGCTGCCTGTGCTTTCCATATGCAGAACCTCTGTTAGGTACAAAGTAAGCTGGCCAAGTATCCAGCTCTGAGAGTCTTCCTGGCACTCCTGGAAGGTGTAGCCATGGTAGAAGCCAGATGCTGGATTGTATTCGGTCGGTACGCAGAACAGGGCAGAGAAATGCACCTTTGTGCTCTTCAGTCCTAGTGCTGTTGTGGGCTGTATACATGGCACTTTCTGGAGAGCTGTCTGATATTGCACCCATGGTCCCAAATAACTTCAGTCTTGAACAGGAGCAGACGTTTTCCTGGGGTGCCCCAGCAGTGCTGCGGAGCCAGGCTGGGGGCACCTGCTCCTCTCGGGGCAGAGCTCTGTTAAACCAACCTGCAAGTTGGGCACACTGTGCTACTGGTGCTGGGCCTCCGTCTCTAAGGTAACAGCTCCTCTGATTTTTCTAGCCTTGTGCTGAAGTTTTGGTCCTGGATCTGCAATACCATTAGGTGTTTGGGGAAAAAGATCTTCCTAAGTGAAATTTGAAAGACATTGTCTTCACTGTAAAATCTTTCTGTTCTCATTTTTGGTGTCTGCAGTAAGTTGTTCCCTGTATTATTAATCCTCCTGGCAGGTGGAGTTAATTTATTTGTGTATTAGTCTTCAGGCTGCTGGATGAATTATAGATTTAATTATGGCCCAGGTGCTCAGAGCTTTGCTGTTCATCTGGAAGTGAAATATAAAGGAAAAAATAAGTCTGAGTAATTTTTTGGCTTGTTGAATAAATGTTAACATTGGGAAACCATGTCAGGATATAAATAAAGAGAGGATTTACTTTGCAGAGAATGTTGTTATCTGCTCCGCTTGGTGGGAGGATGAGTGCTCGGCGTCACGCTGGGACACCCCTTTTTACAGCTACTGCTGTACGCAGCAAAAGCTTAAAAACTTCCACCTGTAATTTCTTGTGCTTTTAGACAACGTTTCTCCAGCAATTACAACCAGCTCCTACTGGCCAAAGGTTGGATGGAGTTAAGGTAGTCATGACAGGAAACTCTCCCTGCGTTCCCTGAGAGGTGGGATCTTGTAATGTCCATCTGTCACGCGCTCTTTCCTTTTTTGCTTGGCACAGTTTTATCCACAGTCCTCGAGTGTTCTCATACTGCCACACGACTTATTTACGTTTGTTTCTTGTCCCCAAACAGTTTTCTATCGTACTTTCCTTTAACCTATATGAAAATTTACTTTTTTGGATGACATTTAATTCCATGAAAGCTCTTTTTGTAGTTGGTTGTTCACAGTCAGGGCGGAATATAAGATCCATGAAAAAATGTAATTTCTGCACTTTGCAAACTTATTTTTTCCGGCAGCTGCAGAACTCCTTTAAAATCCTGAATGTATGCATTCTCCCCGCTAGCATCGGTCCTCTTGCATTAGATCCTTGGATTCTGGCTTTGGTGCAAGATCTAAAGCTTTTCCTTGGCAGGTAACCAAATGCCAGCAGATCAGAGCTTTCTTCCTCGTGAAGGCCGGTGCTGGGTGGGTGCTTCCCATGCTTTCCCGAAGGCCTGGGCTGCAGCGCGCAGCTCCGTCCCAGCAGGGCAGTGCTTGGCGCGGGCAGGGACAGGGCACTGCTGCTCCCTGCCTCCTGCAGGGCTCCGTGGGCATGGCTGGAGGCTGCTATGGGTGCCCAGGACAGCACCCCTCTTCCCATAGCACAGCACCCCGCTTCCCCTGGCACCAGCATCCTTTTGTGTTGTGTTCTGCCTCCGCCCTGCACTGCAGCCGTGATGCTTTTGTTCGTGACGCTACAAGGTATGTGGGCATCTGGACTGCCATTTATTTTTAAGATTAGATAACACAACTGCGACTGTGTGTCTTGTGTGTGCATGTGTGTGAATGTGTGCATGCACACAAACAAACTGGATATTTGTACTGTGAGGAGGTGGTTTTGTTTTTACTGAGATTTCAAAGGCAATTTGGTCAAAGGCCAAGTGTATGAGCTATGCTCATTCACTGGGGCTCACTTCTCTTCCTTCCTCTTGTTTCTACATTTTTAATTACTGCCTTTCTGGTCTGTAGCCTTGAGTCAGAAAAAGCACACCTCACCTTTTCCTGGAAAACCTGTGTGTGTGTGTGAGTGCTTTTCTGAAGGAAGCGTGAATTGGCCCTGTGTCAGCTGCCAGTAGGCATCACTTGGCAGGGCCTGTGGAACAATACACGTGTGTGTCTGCTGCAGTACACGGGACAACAAGTTAAAACTACTTTTCTTAATGTAACCAGCTGTTTTAGTATGCCATTATGCCTGCAATAACATGACATTTTCAGTTAAAGATTGACTGTCTTGAAAAGATCAATTTATCCTTGCAATTGTCCCCTTACAGTCCTTTCCATATTGGGTGTGGACAAATTTATACTGTGGTTTCATTTTTCTTTTTGGTGCTGCATAATGGGTACCCTCAGGAGTCTGCTGTTCCTCAGACAGAAGTAACGTATGTGATGAGGAAACAGCCAAAAGTACATGCCCTGACCTCATCTTTAAGCTTTTTAATTTCCTTTACTGACACTTACTGAAGTTACTATCACAGCCATTAGAGATGATTATGTAATTACTACAGTTTCTTGTTGTACTGTTGAAGTGTGCAGTATTGATGCTGATTCTTCATTTTGGCCTAGTATGGCCACGTGAGCTTGCTCTGGTTGTCAGTCAGGAGGTGTGTTCGACATTTGAGGTGGTCAGAATCTTGTTCTGGGGGAATATCTGCATGTTTTAGAGCACCTTGGTATTTTGGTGTGGTGTAAGAAGAAATCAGGTTATGTTTTAGGTATCACTTCTTGATGTCTCTATTTTTTGATGCCCAGTGCATTTCCACAAGTTTTGCTAGTGTTACTGGATTCATTTCCGCTTCATTGGTATTGACGTTGTGAATAGGTTCGCGGCCCTGTTCTTAATGCCACTGCTGCTGCTGGTCTGGGAGCAGAGTCCTACAGTTTTTAAGTTCTCTTGATGTGGCAGCTTTTGATGGGAGAAGGTGCACATGCTATTCCTTAATTGGAATACATCTTTAATGTGGCTATGTTTAGAATAAGATTAGGAAGTAAACTCTTCATGGGGATTTTCCTATTACAGAGCCTAAATTTAGCTTCTCTTTTATAGGAGGATTGTGTTAGATCATGAAATAGCTACGTTTTGTGGGAGGTTTGTGAATGAATGGAATGGACACTGACAATGTATAGGCTTTCAGCTCCTTTGCTGGAGAAGGAAATGCAATTGGTGGCAGCGTGTTGGTGTGATGGAGGGCGGTCACAGGAGGCTTTGTGTAACTGCTGGGCATCAGCTTAGAACCACGTCTTCATCTGGTACATTTGTTCATTGTTGTGTCCTTGGGTTATTTAATAAAACATGCAGTGAAACAGTAGAAAAGCTCCTCGACTTCATCTTCCAAACAGCTATTGCTGTCAGTGTTAAGGTTCTTCATGTCTTAAGCAAAACAGTCATTTTCCTTTACAGCAAATGTGATTTTGAAGAGTTATTTACTCTTCATATGTTACCATATATTTTTATTTAAAAACTGAATCATATAGATCAGGGCTTTCCCTTTGTTGGAAGCCAAATGGAGCGTGCTGTAATTTCTGGGGATAAAAGTGCTACAGTGTAAAATCCTTCTTGGTATATTTTTAATACTAGGATGACGCCACGCTCCTCAGAGTCCCCTTGTTTCTAGTAGTGACTATTCTTGCTGGGCTTTACACATTTGCTTTTGCATCTGTTTGCGAATGGCTGCTGATGGTGGTGCAGCGTGTTGAGCGAGGCTGGCTTTGCAGCACCGAACCGTGATCAGGCAGCTCTCAGCAGTGCTCCTAAACTGTGGCTCGCTGGAAGCACGCTCTGGCTGCCCTCTGCCTAGTGCTGAGTTACTCCTTCCTTGAAAATCGTGTGCCTTTTGAATGTGTCATGGCTCAATTATCACGTTCCGTTTTGGCTGCCAAAATAGCCGTATATATTGTCTAGCAAGTGACAGCCTGGGCCTTTCTCTCTCCCTGGCTGTTTGCCAGCTGTTTAATTGAAGCCCTGTGTTTGCTGTGTGTCACATCTTCTGGTGGTCTATTATACCCAGCTAAAACAATATTTTGAAAATATTTCAAATGTAAACTAATTCTGTGAGACTTTACGTCCTGTTATTTACATGATCTGCTGAGGATGCCGTGTGGGTCATTTTTTCCCTACAAATATGAACATTTGTGCCTCAGATCATCTCATGAATTTCCAGGGCAGGGAGAAGACAAGATGGGGATGCAGAAATGCTATCCTGTCCCCATGAGAGAAGTAATTAATGATGTACACTCTCTATGTAATTTTTCATTTGTAGTTTCAGAGGCATTTTTAAAGCCAAATATTCTCTTTCTTCTGCCCTTTAGAAAAGAGCATGGATATAGATACAGCTGAGATCCCAACGGAGTAGCGAAGCCTGTGGGTTGTGTTTCTCCTCAAACAGATACTCTGCATGGAAACGGTGCTGGGTTTTGAGTGAGCAGTGCCAGAGGCAGGGAAGGATGCAGCCGCTGCTTCCCGTCAGGAAGGACTCGAGGCTCACGTTGCCCGTGACAGAGCTGAGCTCCTGAGCTGTGTCCCAGTCCCCGGGCATGGAGCACACGGTGCAACAGCAGAGCATTAGGGGCTGAGCACTCTGTCGTGCCTGGGTGGGGGGAGAAGGACAAATCCAAGAGAGTTTCCCCTGCTCATCTCTGTAGAGCTATTAATCTCTTGCTCAGTCTCTCTCCAAAGAGCACACATCCTGGGGAATTACAGCTCCTGGGCGATTCCTGTGCCTTAGCCTCGGAAGCCCTGAATGTACATTAGCTGACATTCTTGGCTATGTAGATATTCTTGGCAGAAACTTTTCTGCTGCTCTAAGAAGAAATCAGGATTTGTTCTACTGCTTGTTCAATAAGAAGACTATCTGTTTAACAAGAAAGAAATGATAAAAGTCTTAGGAAACTGCTTTACAATTTTAGGTCAGAGGAGAGCAGAGCAGAAGAGAGCTTAAGAAAGATCCCATTTTTGTGCAGAACTCCAGATTTATAATTAAGTAGTGAGTGTTGGCATTTTAAAGAGGAGAGGAAAAGATAGCCTGTAGGCAGGATTAGATCTACAATGTTTTTTTTCTTCTTAATCAGAGGGGAAAACATCCCATCTGGATAAAGCCATCTAGCGTTTTGGAAGAGGCCTGGTATTAAAGTGCGTCTTTATGAAGGGAAGCAGCACTGTTGGACTGCTCTTAGGGCTGTTTTGTGGGAACTGCAGAATTGTGTGTGCGCAGGATATACTCGAGTGTCTGTGTATGTGTGTTTTTCTGGATAATCTGCTAG